>JAAGKR010000069.1:183885-347518 GCA_011419295.1 Clarias macrocephalus
TTTCTAATAAAAAAAACAGGAAAATAGTTTATGCTCACCCTGTAAACATTTTGTTCTCTCTCTCTTTGCTTCCCTTTTTCCCTTCCTCCACCCCTTTCTCTCTCCGGGAGGATCATTGATTAATTCCTCTCCAGCTACTCAGCTCAGATTGTAGTCTGTCGCTCGGTTGTCAGAGGTCCCTCTACATTTCTCTTCTTTCCCCACCCTCGCTATGAGCTGTTGCATGAGGTCTCAAATCTTTAACGCTAGATACTATTCTCTCTCTCTCTCTCTCTCTCTCTCTCTCTCTCTCTCTCTTTCTCTCTCTCTCTCCGTGCGTGTGTGCGCGCTCTTCTGTAGCGACTCTTGCTCTCGCTGCAGCTTCAGAGTCACCAGTTGAATGCGAGAGGGTGAGTGTGTGAGTAGATATGGAGGATTTTGAGCAGCGAGGTGGAGAGCTGGCTCGTCCGCCCTGCTGTTAAGAATGACGATGTTCCAGCCTCGTCCTCTGTATTTGTGTTCGGGGAGCAGGATCTCGTCTCCACGCCGGTCTTTATGACCGGCACCACTCTGTAAGTATGCACTGCTCCGGTGTGTTCAGACTCAAGGAATTAACAGTGTCGGAAGCGAAGGGAGTTTGCTGTAGGAGAGTTGCTCGCCGAAAATGTAGCTGAGAAAAACACTCGGGTTGCTTTTTGTGCTCTGATTAAAACAAATGTAGCATATAATTGTATATAGTACTTTTTTTTTAAATGACTGCTTGAGAACGGTTACTGAATCACCTTTTTCTATGTTGAAGAGTCATGTTTTACGGTCGTTAAGCTCATTATGTCTGATCTCTCTCTTTAGTTAATTTCTACATGACCTCTTTATGGAGGTCATTTTAGTTCAAACACATTGTTTTGTTTTTAATTAATTAATTAACTTATTTATTTGATAAGCAGGATATGTGTGTTTGTGTGTGTGTGTATACGTTTCTGTATGCGCGTTATGACTGACATGGCTCTTTGCACAGTTAGTGGGTTGCTGCGTCTGTCATCATCGCTCTCCATGAATTGCATTATCTATGATGTAATTCCCCCCCCTCCCCCACGTTTCCCACTTTCATTAGTTAAATGGTTTACTAGCTCTAATGCATATCGTTCTCTCCTTGGGTGTCTTTTGGTGTCTGGAGGTTCCTACAGGTGCTCACTGAGTGTATACTGAATCATGTCAGTGTATTAGCCAGGTAGTGTGCCATGGTGTGCTAGCTATTAAGGACTGTCATTTTGTGTTGCTTGGATTTAGTTTTGATTCACTGGTGTAGTGGGGTTTTAAATGGCTCAGGATTAACGTTCTTGGGCTCATTGATTGCCCAAAATGTGTCTGCTCATTTGATACATCTATAAATGCTTTTAACTATTAGCCTTATTTCATTAACTAATAAGATGGCCTTGTAAAGGTTTTTGTTTAAATTACTGATAAATAATTAAACTTCCTCAAAGTTTTGCCAATTATCATACACAACCCTTGAATCCTTTTAAAGTTTATCGATTCCCTGAGCAATTCTGTTCCCTGTAATTAATTTTTTAATCAATGTTTGCGATCAGCATGGCTGTAGAGACAGGCTATGCTTCAGCCCTTGTTAGAAAGATACTAAACCACGTCATCTGTACCAAGGAGGCAACTATGAGCAGCTTAACCTGACCGTAGACTTTACACTGTGTTGGGACAAAACACAGCATCGCTATCACATCCTGCTGTCTTGAGAAGTTAGATTTCATGTTAATCGGTCAAGTACGAACACAAGGAATATAACTGGAGTTTTCAGTAGTTCTCACAGCCGTACAAGATGTTGTAATGTAGCAAGAATGTAAACAGCTAACAAAAAACAACAGTTTGGTAGCGGTGAAGTAACTCACTTGGCAAGAATGAGTGTAAAGTGTAAAACATCTCTACCTATGCAAAGTACATGAAGGTGTTGTAAAGATGCTGTTCAAGCAATGTATATAGATACTTTAAAAAAAACATCAGGAGTGTTTGTGATCACAGGAATATTTTATAATGTATTTTATTAGTCATAAATGTTATTTTTCTGTTCATTTGTTGCCAGTATGCCTCACGTTCTTGTTAAAATGAATTCCTTCTTTCTTTTTTCTTTTTCACCTACACATTTTCAGGATGTGTCCAAAAATGTTTTAGTTTCAGCTAGAATGAAGAGCTTCAACTGCAAGCCCACTTGCTGTTGCAAGAGTGAAAATAATAATAATAAGACCAGTAGATAAATAAGATCAGTAGTGGAGTAATTTCGTTTAAAAAAAGAAAAAGTTAACAACATAAATTTTAACACAAGCTTCATGAATTCAAGATTTTCTTACCAGATTACGCTTTTGCTACTTTGCCTGGTCTGATATCTGCTAAGCTAAAATATATTAATTAGTCTTTATTCCTACATTCAGATATCACAGATGTTCATGTTTTTCTTGGGTCCTGAACACACACCTGTCACGTTCATTTCAGCAACGTTTCTTTAGCTGTATCGGTGTAAAAAGCAGTGGTTGATGCATCTTTCTCTAAACTAGTTTTTTCCAACATACCGCTAAATATTTTACTTTTTTTTTTGGACAGTGAGTGTCAGTCTCAGCACAGCACTATTTTCATGTTAGGTGACAGAAATATAAAAAGATATTTCATTTCATAACTTCATCAGGGATCAATAAAGTGTTTTTTTTTTTTATTCAGCGTGTTCTGGGATGCACAGAGGAATATAAATGTAATATTGCCTTTTTTATTAGATTAGAGCAGATGTACTACAGTAATAGTTTGTTTTCCCAAGCTCTGGCGTTTGGTGGATGTTGTTCTGATGTCAGATTGACTGTACACACTCTGTGGTTGGTGTTTCTGAGACTGGGAGCGTGACTAGGCCATTTCTAGTGTCTTCTCCCACCTTTGGGGAAGAGGTGTAATAGTCTAATATGTGGTCCATGGTACTGTATGTAGTATGCAGAGTGTACAATGTGCTGTTTTGGTAATCCTACCGGCATGTTTATGAATTCAAGGTCTCTATTCTGTACTCTGTTGCTGTGTATGGATGTTTCTTTAGCGGCACGTCTTGGCATTTTTATACAGGGTTCTGGATCCCTATATCTCCCTCTTCAGCACCTGTCAGTTCTGCCAGGTCCTTTCTCATAGTGATTTTTCTTTGCTGTTTTATTTCAGTGCTTGTCTTTCCTATAGCATTATCTTCATGTCCTTTGAGAGCTTGTGCTGACACTTTCTGATGAGCTTTGATCCCTGACAAAGCCTGTTAGTATTGCTAGTAATGTAAAACATTCAAGCTCAGTTTTATTGGGTCTGCATCAGTTAGGATGATGTTTTATAATCTCCACTAGTTTATGCAAGGGTTTACTAGATGGAGCAATCTAAACCAATTGGTAAAGCTGACAATTCCATTTCAGCAGGAATCCTTAAAAATATACTGTAGATTTGATAACAGTTTCAGATCATTTGTTTTGCTGTTTGCTGAAAATGTTTTCAGTATTGCTGAATTGATAACGTTGTTGTTTGATAAAGAATAGCATGAAGACATTGCTGTTGCTCTTCTGATCAATTGAATTCTCCCTGTCTCACGGCCTCTCTTCCATCTCTAGCTACCAGTTCTACTAAACTGGAAGACCTGAGCTATCTTGATGAACAGCGTAACACACCACTGCGCACCTCCATACGCATGCCGTGGCACAACACAGGAGGAAGGCCACCGTACGACAAAGGTACCCTCGTTCTCCTTCTCAAACATATCTAGTTAATTAGTAACCCCAAGCAAGAGGTGGCCTCATACTTGCCACACTAAAACAACATACAAGCTTCCACTAATTGTGACTACAATGCAATCTCACTGTAGGATCAAGGGAATTTGAGCTGTTTCTTTCAGCAATCAGGATAAAATGCTAACAGGATATTCCAGCACCTGCCATGATTATAGTCTTCAATTTGATATAAGGAAGAAATTGAAAATTAGAATGAAATGTTTCATCACAGCAAATAGTTGAACTTAAGCCTGCCATTGTGCTCAGAGTGGTAGGATGTCGTTGGCGGAAACATTTTCTGGAAGGTCAGTGTCTGGTTGTTGCACATGACGTTGAGTTTGAGCTGGGGAAGTCCAGTGCCTTGAAAATGCAAGTTTAAACCACAAAGCATTTGAATCCTTTTCACATGAGCCCTTTTCTTCTTTTTCATTTTCTGTATGTAGAGCAAAGTGGGATATGTACACACTGAACACAGTACAAATGAAGATTTTGCAACACTCTTTCTTGTTTTTGTTTTTTTTTAGCTTTCCAGAGACTATGTAACTGCTCTGATGACAGACTTTACAAATAAACCTTTGCTCATCACACCCGCTTATTTAGGAGGTGGCCTCATACTAAAAGGCATACATGCCTCCATACCTGCAGCCCATTTACAGTGTCACTAGTTTCCACAAAAAGTTATCATAATGGAATGACACACAGTGAGCTAGTTAGACTCGTGCTAGTTAGGTACTTATGTGCATTTATACAAACTAAGAAAAATAAACTAAGGGAAAAAGTATATACATTCCTGTGCTCTGTACTGTATAACTGTTAAGCGTGATTGGATCGATGGGCTGCTGCTCAGAATCAGCCTATATAATCTAAGTGAAAAATATTATATATTTTTACAGATTAGATGTCTCTCAACTGGCTGATCACATTCAAAATACATGAATCGAAAGTCATATCGACATGCCATTACCATGGGATTATTACCAAGTCTCTTTAAAAGATGTCACATTTGCAATATGCTATGTTTTTTTCTAAGGAGAAAAATGTGGGGTAATGTCTGAGAAAAGCTTTAACACAACAAAGCTTATTCGTTAGTTAAGAGCAACACAGCATGAAAAATCTGAGTATTGAAAGTTAACTGCAAAGGCAGCAGCTAAATATGGTAAGTCGCCCCTCACTCAACCACCAATAGCAGAAGTGCTCAAAAAGCTCGAGCCTTACTCTGCAGCGAGTAAAAAGACTAAAAATGTTATCACATTATCAAAACAATAATGAACAGCAAAATAAAGAACGGTTCACAGCCCTGGCCCAGAGAGCCCAGGTTTACGTTACCGCTGACATGCCAACAGTGAGCGACTATTCAGCATGGCTGCACACATTGTGGATCATAAGAGAAAAAGACTCTTAAAAATGCAAATGGCAGAAATGTCTGCCCTCAATGCTTACTAACGAATCGTCTTGATTGGCTCACCAAATACAAAGTGACTAATGTCTGTGTTCATTTAAAAAGGTTTGATGAAGTTTGTTTATTATTCCAGGTGTTGTAATGAGTGTGTATTGCAGAACAGTCACATTTTTGATAAGCATTTCAGCGTTTGTGAAATTTTGCTCTTTAGTCGAGCATAGCCTATTCTATTTAAGTTTCTTTCAAGAAAAAAATCAGAACACTTTAAATGCCAGATCCAAATAACTCACACACACACACACACACACACACACACACACACACACACACACACACACACACACACACAAACGTGATCTAAGTCGGTATTGGTATCACGTAGGTTAATTCTAAATTTCTGTGATAATTGATTGGCCCCAAAACCCTGACCATGACATCCCTAATGACTGTATAGTTTTAGTCTGTGTTTTCACGTACCTGCAGAAATGATCATCTGTACGTTGTGTAGTAGGGAATAATTTTACTGTGAACCAGTTCTGTTTTAAAAAGTTAGTAGGCAGTAGGGTTTATTTGTCCACCAGGTAGCAACGTAGTCCGGACACACAACCTGGAGCTCGGCAGTGGTTTGCCGACCCCTTGTGCTTTATTCAGATTGTCTGCCTGTTTGTGTGTTAGACAGAGAAAGTAATAGCTTGTCAGTATGGATTCAGCCGAATTCTGCAAATGACCGTGTCATTGGCGAGGATGAACAAAAGGCCGAGTGCTGAGAGTGGATGATAATACGCTCTCTTCTGCAGTCTTTTCCACTCAGTGCAGCCCTGCCCCTGGCTCACTGCACCTAACCTGCTCTTTCATCCTGAGAGAGGACGAGGGAGAGCGCTACTGAGAGAGCAGAGTGACAGAGAAGTGTGCAAGAGAGGCAGAGAAATGTGCATGCATTAAAAAAAAAAAGCTTTGAGGAGATGAGAGAGTAAAAAGAGGTGGAAAACAAGAAAAGAAAGATTGGCGAGTCATGCTTCTTTGGAGAAATCACTCACATGTAAGGTTCTGAGCTGACAAACTGTCCTACAAATGAATATTTCTTTTTGATTCAAATCTATTTAAGCGTTGAGTAGACTAAACCCAGAAGAGCAGGTGAAAGGTTGTAATGTTTTTAGATCTGGATTTCAGACCCTGTCTTGGTGCAGATATTTATCTGTCTTGTACAACCTTAATTTATCTGACGGTATTTGGGTTTTATATTTCTTGGCAATGTAACCATTGGCAAGAAATAAAATCCAAATACTGTCAGAAAATGTCATATGAGCTTGTACGATTTGGCAAAGATACACAGCCAGTGTGTCATGAGATCAAAGCTGCAGAGATTGAGAGCACTGCCCTAATCAGTAAGACCAGAGTTTTGCTTAAGGGTAGATGTAAATCTGTCTTCTCGCTGCCTTTCCCTGTCTGGTTATTTATTCAGAAGCTCTGACAGTAGTATGAATTCACTGAGCAGTTTATGAATGAATGTATTTTCATCGTTCAGCTTTACAACTTTAGTACATGTATGATTTATTATTTAAGCTATTAAGTAAGCTATATATAGGTAAGCAATATATCAAAGACACGCTTTTTAATTGGCACTTACAGTATGTGTGGATGACGTTTGCATAAAAAAAAAAAATGATGCATTTTTTTGACTGAAAAAAGTTTTCAAATTTTTAGATTGTCTGCTCAGCAATTGCCTGTCCTTTACGTACGTGTTTGTGTGTGCTTATCCCGCAGCACGCTTTGCTCCATATAAGCCTGCGGATATCATGCTAAAGCCTCTTCTGTTTGAGGTTCCGAGCATCACTACGGATTCAGTTTTTGTGGGTCGGGATTGGCTGTTTCAGCAGCTAGAGGATGTGCTGATCGACAGCCAGTCAGGAGAGAGTCACGGGGCCACAGTAGTGGGTAATGTGGGCTTTGGCAAGACGGCCATCATCTCCCGCCTGGTGGCCCTCAGCTGCCATGGAGGCCGCATGAGACAGATCGCCTCCAACAGTCCTCATGCATCTCCAAAGAGTAAGTACAGCTGTGATGCATCAGTGTAAGGTCAGGACAAGTACAATGCAGTCTTTTTGCACTATAAAGTATATAGTTTACATATGTAGTGCTGTTATTTACATTGCTCGTCAGGACAGATGCATTTTCTCATACTATAGCAGGCAGGACATTGTAATACAGATTTATTGGTGGGTGTCATGTGTACCTGCTTAGCACAGTGTTCATATGTATTAATTTGCACCACATTTGATTGACATATGTAGATGGGAATCAGAGTTCGGAGTTGCCCCTGAGCCAGCCCCCACAGGTCACTCCTCCTTCCAGCAACACCAACACCCTGCAGTCCAACAGCTGCCCCAGTACACCTGAGCTTCGCCGACACAGAGAGGAGGCTGTGAAGCGGCTGGCTGCCAAGGTAAACGCCTCCAGTACAGCATTGCCCATAGCTGAAGTGTGTGTGTGTGTGTGTGTGTGTGTGTGTGTGTGTGTGTGTGTGTGTGTGTGTGTGTGTGTGTGTGTGTGTGTGTGTGTGTGTGTGTGTGTGTGTGTGTGTGTGTGTGTGTGTGTGTGTGTGTGTGTGTGTGTGTGTGGCTTGCTTGTGTTCGCCTTATTTAATCTCACCGTTTTATAAAAGAAATACGTTACAGTTAACCTTAAAGGTAACTTGTGTTGGGGTCTTATGGTTTTTAAAAAAAAAAAAAATTTATGCCCATGCAGTGTCCAAATACTGTGAAGATGGATACTGTAGGGTCAGTTTCCTTACATTCCACTAAACCTAAAAACTAACAACAGATTTCTGTGTTATTCTGGTTCCAAATAAGCACAGAAGGTAGTGTTGCCTCTACTGTAGGTTCCCCGGGTCAATCCTGACCTCTGGACTAAAGTCTACTGACTGACTACTATATTTCTTCTAGTTTTCTTTTAAAACATGCTAATAGGTGAATTAGAGCGTTCAATTGAACTGGAGGTAGGTGTGAGTGAGTGTGTACAGTACATAGTGATGAATCAGAATCCCAGGAATGTGAATTCCCAACTATGGATCCCTGGATAGACTTCAGATTCACCATAATAACCCTTGTCGGGATCAAGAAAAATGAATGAATGATTCATTTCATATGTTTGAGTAATACGTGTTAAAAGTATTATATTTCTATGTTCACTTTGCACTGCAGTTATAGGACAGAAACATTCATGAGATCACTGTAAAGTATGTTTTTTCTTAATAGTGTTCACAATTAGTTTGTTCACTATCCAGTGTTATCTGAAGTTAAAAGTTTACTGTAACATATAAGGAGGGGAAACTAAATACAACACACAAATTTATGCATCCAAGTCACAAAACTTGTCTGGATTAAAATGTTTTCAAATGAAAGGTTCCATGAATGATAGAAGACAAACAAAAATAAGAAGCTTGAGGGAAAAAAACTGCTCTTGATGTGAATCAACCTTTAGCAAATTTATCCCATTATAATTATTGGATGAGTGCCACCTCAACTAAGCCTACCTCTATTCAGTGATGCTTTAAGGAAACATACTGCGTGTGACATATACTGTAGGTAGGTTTACATAAACCATCCACTGAACGATGATGTCTCAACATGTGTGGTCTTAAATGTAGACACTATAGTCAAATCGTAAATTTCTTATGAGCATGTAGCGAGACTGTTACTGTTTTTACCTGCGCACCATATGTGCTCTGTTCCTCCTTTTGTGTAATAAAGTAATGTTAGTGCAGTACACATAATTTATTCTATAACTGCTATACCGTCCTATGTTACTTGTGTTTCAAAGGCATTTTTAGTATAGAATAACTAGGTAAAATATAAGACTGGAGTTATTATAAAATGAGCATCAAACACCTATGTGGGGATTAAATGCAATTTGTGTTTGTCTCCTCACATTAAATTGAATTAGTTTTATTCAAATGTCAATTTTTGCCCTGTCTTGGTGCTGCTTGTTGCTGTCACCAGAATTTCAATTCCATATTGCAAACCTCTATAGGAATTGAAAGGTCATCTGTAGCTTGCTGGAGTGATTGCAGCGGAAGAAAGGATGTGGTTTTATAAGTCTGCATTGCAATTAGGTTCTCTCATTTCTGCATAAAATAATGCTTAGCTGAACATCCCAACAGTCCATTTAGTGTGATGCTTTGCCCCAGGTCTGCCTCTTATTCTAAGGTTCAGATTTGAGAACAGCATGCATATGATTAGCATATGGTGCAATTAATGTAAGGTAGGTATACGTCTTTATTTTGCCATTCACAAGCTTATTGGTACTTTCCTCTGTTTCTACTTGCCATCTAATTTTAATAATACAGCCATGCATTCTGTGTGTAGGTATGGCTGTGTCAAGGTACATAATTCCAACATTCTTCGTAAGCACACAAATGCACCTGCACATGTAGGCTTGGAGTTTGAAAAGCTGTGCGATGGATTGAAAGGGTCAGGGTGAGATCAGACAGCTGTGTCTCATTTCAGTTATTTTGCTCTTGCCTAAGCCGTTCAAGCTCTGCTAAAGCCAATTAAAACCCGAAAGGCACACATTCACCTCCATTTACTCTGCTGCCCTGCATTTTTCCTCCTTTGTGGGGTGTATACATGCATGTTCGTGCACGGGAATGAATGTTTGCATGCGTTTCATTTCATATAGGTACACTGCATCTAAACATTATCGTTGTTGGTAATACGACACAGTTCAGCATTTGAAAATTATTTAATAATGCTTCCTCTTGATGTATTGAACCGTACCCACATGCCAAGAAAAATCTTTTTCTTTGAATTGTCGTTTAACTTGTAGGAGAAAGGGGTCACACAGAAAAGCAGAGGTCTTCGTGTTTTTATTGATTTCTAATTTACCAGGAAAAATGACAAGCATTAGTTCTGTTAGAGAAAAAACATACTATTTGCCAGTTTCTTTTTTCTTGTGTGTTTTGCAGCAGTTTTGCAGCTGAAATTGCTTCTAAAATAATAGACTGTTTTGGCAACCATCATTCATCACACGTAGAAGTACAGGATGTATAATCTGTATCTCCACGTGGGGACCTGCAGTCGCTTATGTGTTGCCATGGCAATTGGTTGGCAAGGTGGTCATTTGGTCTTAGGTAGCCTACATAATTGTGCTCAAAGGAGCAATAAAGAAGCAGACTAACCTGAGAACAGAGAGGCTGCTTCCTCAAAGCTGCACATGAATCACTGATTATTTACTGACCAATTCAGACAGTATCTCTCAATGTCGTGAACTGTCAACACGTTGCACGTGTCAAGAATGAATATGCAGATGATGTTTCTTTTCCAAAATTTGTTGACAGTAATTCTTATGGATGTGATTTTGTTGTTGATGAAGCCTCACCACCTGAGAGTTTCATTTCACTTATTCTTTGTAGTTTCCTGAGGCTGATCTCACCTATGCTTCAGTTCCAGTTCAGACCATGAACTTGTCTGATTCAGAGCAAGTCAAGACAGGAATCGTTTTGTTTTAATCCCTGACTCAAAAAAAAGTTTGACAAAAGTTCTACCTTTATCAATTGCATCACACCAGATATCACAGCCCATAAAACAATCAACTCTAGACTATATTTGGATCAGGATTACAGCCATGTTGGCTCAGAGAGTCTTCAGTTTGACCCCAGCTGTTAGTTCTGCAACTTTCTCTCTGCTGTACACACAACAGCATAAAACTGCTCTAGTACGGTTGAAATTTGTTGAGTCTGGCAGTGGAGACTGGGCTTACCCATGGCTTACTTAGCCACCTGCTCTGACAGCTCAGATTCAAAACTTTCGCTCCCTTTTCAATAATTTTAAAACCTCACACATCATGAATGCTTAAAGCCAGTTACTGCTCCTTGTAGACACACAAAAACTACTTTGCTTACTAGTCATCATAACAAATAATAGTGTTGCATCCTATTCCCCTAAAACATTTTAAATATATTATATGATTAACCGACAATTGGATGAGTAATACAGACCCTAGGAGTAGGAGGAGATTTGTGAAAGCCAGTGCAGATTGCAAAGCACAGGTGTGTGTTCAGAACTGAATGGGATGTGCTGGTGGGAATGACCTCGGGATCTACAGTTAATCCCAGTGAAGAGGGAATTGCAGCTACTAAGATGGTCGGAAGAGACAGAAGCGTGACGGAGATTAAGCAGCATATGAAGCTTTGCTGTAGTACGGAAGGTCAGGAAAGTGTTTCTTTAAACTGACATCTAGTCGTCCGCATGAAATCTTAATTTCCTTTTTTGACACAAGACAAATGTAGGTGTATTTATTTATTTATTTTTCTTCTTCATATCTCTCATCTCATTTCTAATTCATGCCGTGCAGCAGACATCTACTTCCTGATCGTCTGTCTCTCACAGGGCATATACTGTATGCATTTCTGTTCTGGGTTTTGCACAAGTGTTGATCGTAGCAAAGAGCATTTGTTGGTTTCTGGGTAAGTTTTGATCAAATCAAGGATATCCATTTCTTTTCTAGAGGATTTTTTAACACAGTTCCTGACAGGATTACTAATAACTGCATTAGAGTATAGTGCCTTAGTACTGTATATGCAAAAAATGGAGTCGGGTTTTCAGTAACAGACTATAAGGACGAGCCGCCTCCACTGAGGCTGTCAGACAAAACAGGAACAATTTAAGTAATTTAACAAATTAACAATTCAGATAAAATAGAATTTTCATTAGTAAAAATGCAGAAGTAAAGGAAACCTAAAGTGAATGGCTATATACACATACATAATGAGAGGACAGACTGAAAAGATTTTCTCTTGAGATGAAAATTCTTCCATCCTTATTAATCTTGTCCAAATGGAAAATACAACCTCTGGTCAACCAACAGGGATTTGACTAATAAATTTGAAAAATGGAGATGTACTTATGAAAGGTGTCTTCAAGGGTTCTGCTGGTCTGCAGTTTTTGGTGGAGACCAAGTCTCTTGTAATTTGTCTGTTCATTGAAATGATTAAAAATCGAATAGGAGAGAGATTGTTATTGAAAGCTCTGAAATTTGCGTAATTGCTGTTATTTGGAATTGAAAATGTATATACTCAGTGTGTGTTGACCCATAGTTGCAGTAATGTTTATGTACGAAATAAACACTATGTATATGGGTGAATATTATACACAGAATGATGAGATGTGAAATATCACTAAGAAATATCTACTGTCCCATTCTTTCTTTCTCTCTCTCTCTCTAGGTGGTGGCATATCATTACTGCCAGGCTGATAATACCTACACCTGTCTAGTGCCTGAGTTTGTACACAGTGTGTCCGCACTAATGTGCAGATCACACCAACTTGCTTCCTACAGGGAGCTGCTACTGAAAGAACCCCACCTGCAGAGCATGCTCAGTCTGCGCTCTTGCGTGCAGGACCCAATGGCTGCTTTCCGCAGGGGTGTGCTGGAGCCACTCATTAACCTACGCAAAGGTACCTAACCCAGAATTATTGCCCTTATTTTCACATAATCAATAGTTGTGGTGTTATATGACCCTTATTTTCCTGCACAAGGTTGTTATAGGAATTCTATCCTAACATATTTAAAAGGTCAGATTTTGCAATCAGTGCTTTTATTGTCTATTTAGCATTGCATTTTTATTATTATTTTTTTTTTTGCATGATGAAGACGGTGCCTCCAGCTAGGAGACTAGTCAATGATTTGCTCTAGTCTTGTTAATATTGATGCAAATTTATTCTCTCTTTCCACACAGCATTAGTAATAATTTGCTGTTCAATCTACATGGTATTCAAAATGGGAATAAAAGAATAAGACAGCTCCTAATGATAAGGCTCAACTTAATAATGGTCACTAAGGCAACCAAAATCTTTTCTTTTCTTTTTTTTTAAAGAAATTTCTCTCTCTCTCTCTCATTTTATATCTATCTATATCTATCTGTCTATTTCCCTGAAAGGAAAGATGTCTGAACAGACTCAGCATTTGGGCTGTCCGTACTGACCACTTAGAAACACTGTTATTTACTGAGCCTGCTGAGAGCTGACATATTTGTTAGCTTTTTAAAGCAACAGGCAGCACACTCATTTCAGGGTCACTATGGTTTATTGAACACAGGGGGCCAGTCTTTTCTTTCAGCTTTACATTTAAATCAATGAGATATTGTGGGAGGTCAGGCCTGAGACATTAATAGGCAAACCTCTTGTTTATAAGATTGAAAAGGAAAAGATTGAGAATCGATATATGGCAGTAGGCAAGGGTACAGATCTGCCACTAATAGGAGTTGCTCTCACTCCTTTACACATACTATTCAAGCAAATGTTTCAGTATATTCAAGCTGAAATTGAGGAAAATGTTGATTTGTTCACTTCATCGTTCAATTAAAAACCTCATATGGTTTGTGGACTTGGCGTGGGCTATTCGTTGTGCCTTACTTGTTAATGAATAGGGGGAAAAAAGCCATTCACAAATGCACGCACGTACACTGGCCTTGATCTGTCGAGCCATAAAGAATTATTCTTATGTCTTTGGCCTGCTTGATCTGGTGAAAGTGCTCAAATCATGGTGTTGGTTTGTAATGAATTTTTAAATGCCCCCTTCATCTGTCTGCATGAACTGAGTGCAGAATTGAGCCATGGCACCCTCACTCTCATACTAAGTTGAACACACTGTAGTGGATGTGCTTTGTTTTCACTCCAAATTCTGTTTAAAAAGCATGTCTGTGTTCATATACAGTATATGCACAGTACATTCATACAAAATGATTATTTAGACATTTCATATTTGAATATTTAAAATGGTGAATATATAATAACATGCATGCAGAAATTAACACGTTCCTGCAGTGTGCATCAGTGTGTTACTTGGTATAACCTGATCTTTCAAAACATAGTCTCATGGGTGCATATGCACCAGTATGCCATAATATTAAAGCCCAAAACATTAAGATCACTGTTCTGTAGGCTCTCCTCGTGCTGCCGGGGCAGCTCTGTGCCTTAGGGGTATGACTTCACAAGACTTCTGGATGTGCTGTCGTGTCTGGCACCAGGACGTTAGTGGCGTTCCTTTGGGTGCTGTGGGTTGCAGTGTGGTTCCTTCGTGTCTCGGACTTGTTTGTCCAGCGCATTCCATGTATGCTCGATTGGATTGAGATCTGGGAATTCAGTAGCTGTATCAACAACCTTGAACGCTTTACCTACTAAGCCCCATACACAGCAGCCTGTGATGCACTGGGTGTTTTTGTGCCTTTTTAATCAAAGCCAGCATTGACATTTGCAGCAATTTGCAAAGTATATACACTGATCAGCCACGACATCAACACCATCAAGTGAACTGAAAGTGAAAATGAAACATTGATTATCGATTATATACCTGTTGACAGGATCACAGGCCTCCAAACTCCTCAGATCCCAGTTCGATCATGTCTAACCAACAAGCCTAATCCATGGAGGCCTCATCCCACAAAAGGATCTACTGTGAATGTCCTGATGCTAGACACCATAGCACAACACTAGCGGGCTTGTGGAGTCATGTTTTGAGTGACCAGAGTTGCCCAGACAGCATAAGGGGAACCTACGCAATACTGTGCATCATGTTTTGTGATGTGCAATGTTATATCTGATATATATATTCAAACATTCCCTAAGGCTGTGGTATAACGGGATGTTTTGAAACATTGATTCAGGTTTGAACATGGAACAAATGCATGATCATCTTTCTGTTTTAGATGAGATTTAGTAGCAGTCAGGTTTGTTTTTTTTATTATTATTTTAGCCTAATATGAAGGCACTGGTTTATCTTTCTGTATTTACTCTCTCAATCAGAAAAGAAGATTCCAGAAGAGGATTACCTCATCCTGATCGATGGGCTTAATGAGGCAGAGTTTCACAAACCAGACTATGGTGACACAGTGGCATCCTTCATTACCAAGAGTATCTCAAAGTTCCCCACGTGGCTCAAACTTATTGTCACTGTGCGAACCAGCCTACAGGTAAATCCATCTCGGTATACCACTAAGCAGCAGACTTATTATAAGAAATCAAAACATTGTGCCACATAAATGTATTTCTTGACAGATTAATAAGGTTGGTATATGACACCTTTACTATATGTTATAGACTAAATAGTTTTGTTTATATGTATCAGAGTTTTCATTTACACTCTGCTGTATGAGGATGGCAGGATATGTTATTTTTTCAGGTTTAGGTTGCTTAGCAAATGCGTAAGGAAAGATAACTCATCTTTTTATATTAGCCTTTTCCTTAACTCAGTGTGTCTATCCAAACTCACTCACTCTCTCCTCCTGCTTGTTGTAAATCTGGCAAGTGTAAAAATGTACACTTATACAGGAAAGCCAGTAGTACAGGTTAATGTTGTGACAGAGATATTCTCACTGAGACAAGAAAGGGATTATGAATAGAGGAAGAAGAATCTTTGGTAAGTGATCTTTAGTAAATGTGTTTGTATTGGCTGGATTTAAGGCTTACGGAGCAGTCTTTTCTGTGAGTAACAGGGAAAAGCACCGAAAGTTAAAGCCAGTCTATGACTGAGATCCAATTGCTTTTACTGTACGTAAGCCACTATATGGAATGAACCGCCACTGCGCACCCAACATTCAAGTCCACATGAGGTTTCATTAAGAAGTTAAAAAGAATATAATCTGATTGGCCCAGATCATACACTTAAGCCCTTCTCTTGGTTGCAGGAAAGTGCTTCTTTTGATATAACTTAAGTGGTTGGATGAGGGGTGTCATGTGGCCCTTACACTTATTGTGTTGTGGATTACTTTCATACTACTGTATATGTTTTGGTTGCACATTTACTATTCAGTTAGAATGTCTGACACCCCCATGAACAGGGTTCGTTTAATAGTGTTTTATATAAGGATTATAGTTCGTCTATGGATTATCGGGCTCTAATTATAAATGTCACATTGTTGTCAGTTTCCTGCATTGAGAACTTGCATCTTTAATGCTTTGGACGTTTCACAGCTTGATAATTTGATACCCACCAAAATAGTTTGTTTGAGTTTGATTACATTTATGCAAGTAACATGGTTTTAAACAGCTCTGAGAGAAATTGTCAGACACTGCAGTCTCAGTAAAATACAATTTATGTAAAGAAATCTAAGTCATTTGCCTTTTGTTTTTGTAACCTACCAATAATGATTGTGTAGTAAACAAGCGAGTTAGAGTCTGACCACATGACATTGATAAACCCACAAGGAGCCAGCATGCTTCACCTTCAACTGCATAGAAACGTACAAACACTTCAACTGACCTCAAGGCATAAATAATCCATTCTCAGCTCTCTAGTATCTATAGCAGAGCTGCATTGATTATTTAATTGGTGTTAACATATTCTGCTCTACTGCTGAATGAATCTCAATCTCCAATCTGCATGATTGGAAAATAGTTTGTGGAGTTGAATGAACGAGGATATATTTGAATTGCAAATTTAAACTGATTTGCAGTGCATGGAATGTAATCTTTGCGGCAAGTTAAATTCAAACTGTAGCCGTTTTGGGGGAAAAAAGTGAGGCTGATCAGGATAGAAGTAATAAATTTTACATATTAATGTCCAGTGCATTATATGAATCTTTTCATCTCCAGGAAATAAGATTATTGATTATGTTGATTTTATATATATATATATATATATACAGTACATACATACATTCATACATGCACAAAAAAGGACATGATGGGATGCATAACCTACATAACAGATACATAAAAAAAAAAAACCTTCAGAACAGCTTTCGAATTTTATGAAAGACCCACTCTGTAAACCAAAAAAATAAATTAAAAATGAAAAGATAGCTATGATGATGTGATGATGAAACAATGTTTGTGGTGGTTAGGAGTCTTGGGGAGTGCTGCGGATATTTAAATCTGCCTCCCATGGTGCTTACAGTACTTTTGACCCCCTCCCATGATCTGTCAGCACATGCAGTTAGAACATTTAGTGATGATACCATTCATGAGAAGGTCAGAGTGTCTGCTTTTCCTACATGCAGTCAATTAGTGACTGCTGGAAGGCTTTCTAAATGTGGCCATGTTCGTTTATGCATGGATTTACTTTGTTAGTTGCATTAATCTGTCTGTAAAGACTAAGAAGTGAAGGAAGTAATAAAAGCAGTGTGTATCTCAGAGTCATCTGTAACACTCTCTCATTATCTACACTGCTTATCCTGGGTACAGGGTCACCATACTGTATTTCCAGTCTTATTGTTATAACCATACCACATAAGAATGTCGACTATATACAAAATTCACTTTTTGTGAATTTATCAGTAAATTAAGAAGTACAATGTTCTGCCATAGTGCATTTCTTGTCTGTTTCCATAGGTCATATGAGGTTGTAGAGAACATTTTATAAAACTTTTTAACGCTCAATTATATTTACCAATCAGTATCTGAGTAAATTGTATGTAAAAACATTATGTAGTGTCATGTATTATTCACTGTTTGTCTCTCGAACTGCAGTGGCTCATTCTACAATGATCATATCTCAACCACAGTGTTCTTCTTTCTAAACCCAAGGTCAGCTTTTGCATGAGACTTTTTAAAATGTGAGGTGGTACAGTGTAAACAAATGTTTAGACGATGGCAATATCCTTGTGTGAGGATATGTGGGTGTCCCTGCAGAGTCGAGCTCTTTCAAGTCCGTCACTTCTTAATCCTTTGTTTGTAGATGGGCGTGTGAGTGCGTGTCCTCAGTGGTCTGATATCTCCTGCTCTGTTCTGACCTTCTGTAGATAAACACCGCAACCTTAGAATTTTCTTTCTTTTTTTGTTTTTTTTTAAACAGAGATTAAGGGTAGGGTTAGGTTTAGGTTTTCACAAAAACTGTTCCTCTTTGTGTTTCCAAAGGAGATCACCAGTTTGCTTCCCTTCACTAAGATCAGCCTGGACGATTTCCCTGATAACAAGGAGATTAGCTCAGACTTAAATGCCTACATCCAGCACCGTGTGAATAGCAGCCGTGACGTCCTCAACAACGTTTCTCTAAATGGAAAGGCCGATCCTGTCACTGTGTCTAAGCTTAGCTCGCACCTCATATCCCGTAGCCAAGGCTCATACCTTTACCTGAAGCTCACTCTGGACCTCTTTGAGAGGGGACATTTGGTCATCAAGAGCTCCAGCTACAAAGTGGTGCCCATCTCTTTGGCTGAGATCTACCTACTGCAATGCAACATGAAGTTCAGAAGCAACTCTGCATTTGAGCGTGCCGTACCCATCCTGAACATTGCTCTGGCCTCTCTGCACCCACTGACAGATGAACAGCTTTTTCAGGCCTTGAACTCTGGTGCTGTGCGAGGAGAGTTGCACTGGGATGATTTCCAGCAGCGTATGGACACACTCTCTGCGTTCCTGATTAAACGGAGGGACAAGACACGGATGTTCTGCCACCCATCCTTTAGAGAGTGGCTTGTGTGGAGGGCTGATGGGGAGAGCTCAGAGTTCCTCTGTGACCCCAGGTAAGATGCTATAAAGATAAGATGCTATAAACATGCCAAAAAGTAGGATAGATGTACATGGACATTTGTTTTGTGCTTGTTTGTTTTATTTGAAATTGACACCAAATGTTGACTAAATGACAAATGGCACAACTGCAAGATTGAATGGTCTTCCTTGTGGCATCTCTCCAAGCAGAAAGTGAGATGGCTTTGGGATGACTAGCAGTGATGATATAATTATTTGTAATATATTATAAGCAGGAGTGATGATCATCTTCAGGAACCCTCTGACAGCTTTCATCTAAAAACTTTGCACTTCAAAGGTTATGGCTTATCACAAATTTGCAGATTCCACCTTGTAAAATGGGTGCCTTTTGGCCATTTATAGGGAAATTGATCTAGGCACGTAAGGGGTCAAGTCCATAAGAATCTATGTCATATTCTAATAGATTATTTTAAGGATGTACTTAAACTAAATAAAAATAGAAAATAATAATTAATTCTTAAATTTCAGATCTTAAAATCTCATTTCCTGTTTGGCATTATGGAAACCCCAGATCCTTCTGAAAACAAATAACAGAGTGACATTTTTATTATCTTTTTTAATTGTAGTTTATTTATATAGTTGATAATGTAATATATAGTAAACATGATTTTGCCTTGATGACGTTTTAGAAGTCGTCTACCAAAAATGATACACTCACCATTTTGTCCACTTCAAGATAAAAGCTTTACCCATTTTCCCTAGGTTTAAAGTTCCTCAGGCAACATTTGCAGTAAACAGAATGCAACTTTATCAGAAAGTAATGGTTTATCACAACAGAAAGTTTAGAAGCAGTTAGAAGCAGTAAAAATAATTGCATCTCTGGGACAATTTGTCAATTGGCTAAATTATAACTAGGATTATGTTCTGTTTAGAAGATAAATTTTCATACCCACTATGTTTGTAGTGATTTATCAGGATTGCTTAATAAAAACAAGACTTATGTATAAGATTTATGTATAATTTTAGTTCCTAACTGAAACTGATCTGTTACCACCACCAAGCCATTTTTACCATCATTTTTGTTTGTTCTTTAAATGATCAAGAGTGTCTTTATTAAAACCAGAGAAACTAGAGAAAAGCTAAACTTTTATTAGATTTCATTATACACTGCATGCTCTCTTTTATTAAACACTAACATAATCTGTAGCTGCTACTGATACCTGAATTCTTAAAAGGTGCTTTATCGGGTTATGTCCTCTTGTAATGACTATCGGCCAACTTATCTCCATGTTAATCAGCGTGACAGCCCTGCGTGCCAAAATTCTGCTTTTCTCATCAAATGACTTGGCAAGTTTGGGATCTTGGTGAAGGGGCAATTATTTCTACAGGCACTGACGGGGCAGTTTGGTGGTAAATGGCAAAAACCAAAATATATTCTTGGTTTTATTGAACAAATTTAGACTAAAAATATGTAGTCACTACCCAGAAAGAAGCTATGTTGTAATAAGAGCACATTTCCCTCTCGAATGTGACTACGTTATGTGAAAAGGCACGCTGCAGCAGAGCCCACCTGCTGGCTTACAGAGCCTCTTAATCAGGGTCGTAATTAAGCTGCAGCATGGCACTTAAAGTTTATTGTGGGCTTTGGCTTTTTATGAATACATACAGTATATGTGAGGGTCATATATAATCCGATGATATTATGCTTAATATAAACATTATAATTTTACAGTTGTTTGATCCCATGTGCTCTGTGGATAATGAAATAGAAGCATTGAAATTTACCCAAACTCTTCTTTGTGAGGACCCGCTCCCTGTACAAGTTAAGCTTTCTGGCATGACCTGTTTCCTATCACTTTTTTCTATCTCTCTACATGTCTGTGGTTCTTCACAACTGAATGCATATTGAGAATTTCCATAAACAGCTACCAAATGCAACACTTGGAATCAGCTCAAATAATAAATATGTTAAAACTTAAAATAAAGCAGTTCATTATAAATGAATTGTGGTGGTGTACAGAGGCAAAACTATGTTGTTTCACTGTCCAAACGCTTTTGGACCTGACTAGTGTATATACAGTATATATAATTTGATGCTTGTCTTGTTTGTTGTACACAAATGCAGTTTTTGAAAAAGTGTGATATTTTTTTGTGTGATGTGGCATGTGCCTATTATTGATGAAAGTTTTACTATGCAGGGCGTTATAATATGATATAGATGAGCTGGCTTTTTTCAGATGTCACCATGTGTTATAGATAAAGATGAGACCTGTCTCTAACCGTGCTGCCTAATTGTTATTCTATCCCTCCCCTCTCCTGCTCTGGTTGGTGTAAAGCTCTGAGCATTCTGATTGGACAATGTGTGTCCTCACTGCACCAGCTGTGGGACTGACAAATGAAGTCTGGTGACTCACCTCTTCTTAGCACATACCCTTCCCCATAGTGAGACGGACACTCCATTCCCATCCCCTATCATTCTTCCTCTCTCTCTGTCTCTCTCTCTCCCTCTCCCTCTCTCTCTCATTTTAAATGGAAGGAAAATACATTCCTTGCTTTGGCTTTGACACAAAGAGACTAGAGAAAAAGGTTCTGTCACTTCAGCTTGTTATTCCTTCACTTAACCAAAATGAGAGCACAGACCAGTGCTTTATTTAGTGAAGGTGATGTTGAGCTGATCAAAGCCAGCTGTATTCATGCATGGACTTTTAATCACATTTTCTATTAATGAGTACGAGTCTAAATCTGAGCCATTCATGGGGAACATGAGGACACCACCTCTGTTCTTTCCTCATAGACATGCATGACTACCTTCCAAGTTTGGATATACCTGTGTGAGTGTACATACAATACATGCACACACATCAGGGTGACAAAATCATCTTTACTGATTTAATTGTTAATCACATTTTTTTATAGTGACAGGGAGTTCTACATCCTTCACTTTTTTGTTCACTTCTGTTTTATTGCTTTTTATTGTTCAGCATTATTGTTTATTCTATGTTTATCGGTTCTGTGTCCCTGTAGGAGTGGCCATGCCCTGATGGCATTTATGCTGTCCAGACAGGAGGGCAAGCTCAACAGGCAGCAGACAATGGAGCTGGGACATCATATTCTGAAAGCACACATATTTAAGGTAACTTAATTTATCCTAAAATCATCATCATTTAAGTAGCTGCCATCTTTAGCTACAAAGCCAGATTTCATTTATTTTAGATGGTTAAATAGCAACATATAGTCTGAGGTTAATTGTAAGGTTTTGGCTCAGTTTTTAAATCATGCAAACAACTTTAGGCTTTGAATTTTTTGACAAATGACAAATTGGTCATTTGTTAATTTTCTGTAAAATGTCCATGGCTGTTACTTAATACTAAATTAATATTAAATGTGTGTGACATGTACCGTATATGAGAGGGGAAAAGGACTAATGATAAGTCTGTTCAATTTCTTCCACAGGGTCAGAGTAAGAAGACCGGCGTATCATCCAGTGTTCTGCAGGGTTTGTGGATAAGCTGCAGCACTGACAGCCTGTCTGCTGCTCTGGCTTCTCTAAGAAATCTATACACACCCAATGTCAAGGTCAGCACACCTACTCAAATGCAGTTACATACAGCACAAAAGAACACTAAAAAAACAATACTTGCCTCACTAGATTTAGAGTTGTTTATTTAGCCTCATGCAACTTTAATGCTGGTTAGCCCACCAAACATAAGTAGTGTTTCTCACTGGAAAACAGCAGGTACAAGTAAGACAGCTTTTATTATAACATATATTCCAATATATACCATGTTCCTTCCTAACAGTTTCTAGCTTGTAAGGAAGCTGCAGTTAAGGGCTTTGCTCAAAGGCCCAGGCAGCTATGGAGCTGAGAACTAAACGCTTAACCTCATCTGTGTAACCTATTTACTCCCAGTCAGGCTGTTGCACTTTTTTGTCCTCCTGTCATTCACATTGGTTTCTAGTCATACACTGATGTTACTATAAAACTATAAGCATCATTGTCCTGTGTATTTATAATCCTTCTCGGAACTTCATGCATGTGTATTTAAATGGTTTTGATTTGAAGAAATGGGCTGAAACATGTACTTTATTATGCTCATTGACGAGATGTTTATTTAGTTTTAGTGACAGAAGTTGAAAAGATGTTTACATGAAAAATTACCACTTGAATCATACCATCTGGCATACTGTAAATTTTACATTCACATAGTGGCTGCCATGACAAAAACTTTGTTTTGTTTTTTGTTACCAAAATTTGACCACTGAGCCAGGGCTCAATGGTCAAATACCAGTTCCTGAGTTGTTTTTCTGTTGCAGTTGTTTTTCTGTTGGAATTTGATTAAATGCATCTTTTAGTGGTTAATTCAATTATAATGAATCAGTGCGTAAATTTTAAACTCAGAATCAAGTAACACTTTTAAAGTTATTTATAGACAGTGGCAAATATTTAATAATCTAAACTTGAATTCCTGGAGAGAAAAAAAATTCAGGTTCTTGAAAGAGTGTGGAGCGAAAGATTTGCATGAAGAAAAGATTATAGCTTTGTCCAAGATGTGACATTTAAACAAGGCATTTCAATATTTTTAAAATAATTTGAAATTTGTTTTAAGTACTTCAAAACCTGTAAGGAATATAGCTGTTTAAAACAAATCCTACTATTGAATGCTATTGAATCAAATTAAGTAAAAAACCATAAACCATAACTTGTAAATCTCCTATGTCAGGAGACTTTATTGCTCAACCAAATGGCACAATTTACCCGAGAGTAAGAAACTGCTTAGACAGGGGTTTGTAGGTTCCCATTACAGTACAATTAATTGTGAGTTATAAACCAAAATCACTAACAATAGTGAATAATTGATTAGAAATTGAAATGAATTATATGACATGACTATTTTAATGGTAAAGCTGGTGGTATAATCTGACATTATTAATGGATTTCTGTGGATATCCTTTACTCACTCAGCTACCATATTTTCCCCAGCCAGCATGAGACTACACACATTCCTCCCATTAGTCTGATATATTATCATTTCTGCAGCAAGCTTGCTGTGGTGGAAAATGTTGGAGGCCTCATGCCATTTTAAGATTCTTCTGAGTCTTTTAAATTAATGGCAGTTAAGGCATGTTAATTAATGGCCTGGATAAATAATTTTTGTGATACAGTCTGCTGATTTGTGTGCAAAACCACTGTGTTACTGAGGTATGAAATGCTGTCCTGGTGTTGCAAAGGAAGTAAGAGCAGAATTGATGTAAATTAGCTCAGGGCAAAGAAAAAAAAATGATCTCATCATGCACTGTCATTCGGGTAGCAGTGACTTTTTTTTCAGGAGGGAAAACAGTCTGAAAGCCTAATTTCTCAAGAAGACAGTATTACAAAGCATATTTACTTTCTCCGCACACACACTTCCTTTTCCACATTCTGTCCTCTCTCTCAAACAGTCTCTTTTATTCTCTACGCTTTAAAACATTTCCCACTGATTTTGACTCATACTGAGCCCTATGTTCATCACTAATCATTGGGATAATGTCTATTGTATTTGCTTATCAAAAGGAAAAATTGTGCCTGATTAAAGCATGCTCCGGAATATTCCACTGTGTGCTGGAGAGCCATTGTGATTAGCAGGCTTTGCTAATCAGCAGGTTGTGTTTCAGAGCTCCAGGCACATGTTGAGGTGTTGTTGCAGAGAGGAAGGAAAGTAATTGTTCTGACAAATTGTATAGCAAAGCCGCCATGCCATAAACAATCTCTCTCAGTCTGGAGCTTTTGTGCTAGAAGATAGGCACTTTAATGAAGCACTTTAAAGTTCAGTTTCATGGATGGATTTAACTTTCTAACTATTGTGGATGTAGTATGTGTCTTTTTATTCTTGTTGTAAAGAGAGAAGATCCCTCTTAGTGTTGAGGAATCAAGCATATGTTATTAAATAATAATCTATACATATAATAAAACTGTAAAGTTGGCGTATCTGAACATTGATGATATTTGTGGAAAAATAATTTGGGGGATGTAAGATCAGTAAAATCTGAATGAATTTTAATGGGGGTTTTCACACATGTATTTGGCCAAGCTTGAGGTAACATATAGGGTTTGTTTCATCGCAGTCGGCCCACGGGAAGAGACAATACGCTAATTTGAAATTTAAATGGAAAACGCCTATATATCATTAAAAAATCGAAAGAATCATTAGCTCATCTCTAAATTCAACAGATTGCGTTGTAAAAAAATTTAATACGTGCTTATCAGTATGCAATTTAAATCTACTTAATAAACACAATCTCACACCTTTATTCCGCGCACTTCACTGTAACACGTAACAATTTTATTCTGTTTCAAAATTTTACAGATGGCAACAGAAAGAATCAAATTCCATGCAAACAAAGCCACGGGCAAATCTAGTAACACAATATATTTCTGAAACATTTGACCTGAAGCTAGAGAGTTCTTTTGTATTGAAGTTTTGGTAAGTCTACCTTGTTGAACTTGTATAGAAATCATGTCTCGTATGTCTGCAGGTGAGTCGTTTGCTCATGTTGGGTGGTGCTAACGTGAACTACCGGACAGAAGTGCTGAACAATGCGCCAGTGCTGTGTGTCCAGGCACACCTCGGTCATCATGAGATGGTGGCCCTGCTGCTGGAGTACGGAGCCAATGTGGACGTGGCATCTGAGAACGGCATAAGTGCACTCAGTTACGCTGCTGCATCAGGACACCTGAGCCTGGTCAGCCAGCTGTGCAAGAGAGGAGCCAAGGCAAGTTGGATGAAATGAAAAGAAATGATGCAGATCATTCTTTGTAAAGCAACAGATATGTTTCCATGCAGTCGAATTCTTAATAATGACAAACAATTCATATAAAAACATATTCTGAAATTTCATTAATTATAAACAATGTAAATTGTATGCGGCCAGTTTAAAGAAAATTTCTATACATTTTACCAAAATTATTTATTTATTTATTTATTTATTAGTTTCCATTTAAATACAGTTTAAAGTCACAATTTGAGCACTTGCATTTGAGTTGTTAATATTGTCCAAAATGGCAAGTACAAAAAAGCAGCGATTCTGTGAGGAGAAATAGTCAAGTTCCATATGTTGAATGCTGTGGGACATTCCCACCCCCCCCACACACACATACACACACACTATCTGTTAAATAAGGACATTTGGAGGGCAATTTGCTGATTCTGACATTACTTAAGACTTAATGGAAACACAAGTCAGGCAATTAAAAAGCAGCTTGTATATAGAACAGACATTAGCCACTTGTTACTCTCAGAAGCGACTCAGACTTGTTATGGTGATGTTGACTAAGTGTTACACGCGTGCACAAATGTGCTTTTAAATTTGAGTGTGGGTAATGTGCATGCTAATGTAAATACCTATCAGATAGCCATGTTTTGAATACATGCTCACAATTGTTTTAAATAAGTTTATTCAGAATAACAAGTTTGCATGTTAATGCAGCCTATGTTGTAAGCATGTGGGGATTTCAGAAGTTGGGACAAACTAGAAGTTTGTAAAAACTAAAGAGTGTTTTTTTTGTGTGTGTTTCTCCAAATGAATAGTTGATGGCCTATTAGATGTGAATTAGCTAATATTTCTGTTAATGGGTACTTATAATAATACTTGTCAAAAACAGTTATTGTTAAAGTATTATTGCTTATTATATTCAGGTGGATCATGTGGATAAGAATGGACAGAGTGCTCTGGTACATGCAGCTCTGAGGGGGCATCTGGATATCATCCAGTTCCTGCTAGAGCAGAGGTGGAGCAGAGAGGAGCAGCAACATGAGCTCAGCGTAAAGAGCAAAGCCCTTCAGCAAGCACTTATAGCAGCCTCCAGTATGGGACACACACAGGTCAGCTTACACACACTCCAAAAAAACAGATATTAGCACATATGGCACAGTCTTTCCCCGTTACAGGCTAAAAAGCACACACCTAAAGTGTACCTATGTAGCATGGGCTATTTCTCATACTCTCAGTACTGAGCATTTACCTCACCACTGCTGAACTCCACACTAATACACATTTTAGTGATACAGTTGCCATGGGAGATTAGCCATGGCAACAGGCCACTGAGACTGCAGTGTGATAGATGTAAGACCATGGTTTACATTTTACCCTTTTTTTAAGGAAGGTACGGCTGACCTTGTAGGTAAAGGAAAGCAACAGATGTTATATACTGATGGAATGGAGCATGTAACATGGGGGGGGGGGGGGTCATATTATGTTTTGGGGTGGTATGTAAGAAGGAGACAGGGTAAGTGCAATGGAATGAAGCTTGAGGAAGAAAATGTGTGTATGAGAAACAGATAGTGTGTAATGAATCAAGACTGAGTAAGTGACTTGAAGTAATACTGTGTGAAAATGTAATGGTTTAGGAAGAGTGTTTGATCAGGTCACAGAGAGAAAGATGAGTGTTTGGGTATTAATAAGGTTGAGTGAGAGTACCTTACTGAAGTACCTCGCCTCCTGCTTCTCTTACATTGCACTTCAGGTTTATTAATGCATTACCTTAGAGAGAATCTAGAACTTGCTGTGGTACTTCTATATTGATCACCTGAAGTCTTTTTATCTCCAGTGTAGCATTCCCATGTCCCCTTCTAGTGCAGTGTGAAGCAACACATGTTATATACATAGTCACATACATTATGTTGCTTATTTCCCTCATTTATGCTGAAATCATTTGCAAAAATCAGGTTTGTTGTTTGGCAGGTGGTGAAAGAATTACTGGCCATGGATGATAATGAGGTGGTCGTACAGCTTGATGCTCATGATACAATATGGGGAGAAACAGGTATGTTTTGCTTTAATTCTTTCCCAGCATGTAATTCAATCTTATCTTTGTCTCGCTCTTTTCTAAGTCTATCTCTTATTCGGGGATAACCTGTATTTACTCATGCTCACTTTTATTATCACCTAGATGAAAAGCATTAGGCATAATTTTTAGCTCAAATAATTATGTTCATAAACAGTCATTCAGAATTTTTTTTTTTACCTTGAAAATGGCCAGCTCTCGACCCATGGTTATTGAGCATCTCTAGCATGTACTGGCGTTTGGCTAAATGTTAATTGTGCTTTGAGTTACTTCTGTAATGGAGTGATTCAGCGCTCCCATTATGTTGCCTTCATGTGTTTAACCAATAATCCTCTTGTTTTTATTCTGTGTTCTCCACTAAAGAACATAGACCATACCAATATCTAGATTTTAAACCAGAATTAAGAATTGTAACAGCTTTTCTGTTCTTAATTTCACATTTTCCGCTGAGTTATTTTAATGCATTGTAGAATAGTGACAGAAAACCATGAGAGATAGCAGTCTGGAGGTAACCATAGGGGGTTTGTGTCCCTAGAGGCACTAGGGAAACCTGAAGATAGGATTCAGGAAAGGACTGAACGGCAGGTAGCAAACAAAAGCCTTCTTGTTATTCCCTGGTGACTCACAGCTTCTTATTTGAACCTCTGTTTTGTGCCATTTTGCCTAAAGCCTCAGCGATAAGCCACACCTGCTCACATTCACATACATTGCAGAATGATTATATACTTACAGTCATGAGAAAAAGTATGACCCCCTCCTTTTTTTCTCTTTTTACTGAGTGTTTTTGAAACATGATACTAACATTATGTTATAATATAGGGGGTAGGGCCCCACTTTCAAAATAGCCCCAACACATGGCAGGGATTCCACAATGTTGGAAGTATTCCTTTACGGTCCTTCAGTTCCCACAATTTTTCAGGTACACTTTCATGCTGTAAATCTCCTGTTCTACTCCATCTCAAAGATATTCTGTTGGATTCAGATCTGGTGATTGAGAAGGCCACAAAGAATACTGAATTCATTGTTATGTTTTGGTTTGTTACATGGTGCATTGTCATGGTTGAAGTAGCCATTCAAAATAGATTATTTGCAGTCTGACGGAATGCAGGTCGTCAGCAACTATACTCAAACAGGATGTCGCATTTCAGACATGATTGATTTGCATTAACAGGCCCAACGTATGCCAAGCAAACATTCCCCACACATTCACACCATCTCCACCAGTTTACACTGTTGATACAAGGCAGTATGGGTCCATGGTTTTGGGCTTCTGGTGCCAAATTCTGATCCTACCATCTGTGTGCCTCAGCAGAACTTAAGATTCATCAGACCAAGCTGCATTTTTCCATGTCACTTTTGATGAGCCTTTGTCCACTGCAGCCTCAGCTTTTTGTTCTTGCTTGCCAGGAGTGGATCCTACTATTTGTTAAGATGGCCTCATTTGATATAAGCTCGCCAGACAGTATTTATTATTTTGGTGGTATGCAGGTTTTTTTTTATATTAAATATGGCGTGATAATCAAACATCCCCATACTCTCACAAATCCAAAGGATATTGTTCCAGAACTTTTGTGCTTTGTTCAGATGGAGATTGACACCTTAGTTCATACTGCCATGAGAGCTATACTTGTTCAGGATATTTCTAAATGTACAATCAGAAACATCCACAAATGCAGTCATAAACTAATTACAGATGCCTGTGCAGTGTGTGCATATGATGTAGGTCTTGGCTTTTTTTGTAATTCCGAGTAATAAAAGGCCTGGTCTTGGACTGAATTTGATGGGATGTCCACCCGTGGGACGTTTGGCAACTCTGTTGAAGGCTGTTTATTTATATACTGTCGTTCTAACTATAGAATGATGAATTTCAAACAGTTTAGAGATGGTCTTATGGTCCAGATTGAAGAGCAGCAACAATTGCTTCTTTGAGATTGTAGATGGTGTCATCCTTGGCATGTTGTAGACACGCCTGACTGGTCCAGAATACCAAACTGCCACAAGTTCTATTTTTGTAGTGGTAGTCATACTTCTGGATAATTACAGAATATTGATTATTTTATTAGAAATACCTGGCTGCTATTTCTCCAAATGATTGTGGAAGTAGAAAGGACATGCTGGTTTCTGAATATAGATTTCCTTTTTCATATATATATATATATATATATATATATATATATATATATATATATATATTTTTTTTTTTTTTTTTTTATTATTTTAATAAAATATAGGTTTATATAGTTTTACTGCAAGTAATAAAATAAATAAAACTTTTTGTTGTTCCACAACATTAAATACTGTACAAGTGTTTTTCAGTTTTATTCCTAATGAGAGGTGATCATCATTTATACTTGTTCATAAGGCAGTAGTGTAAACTGCACATATTACATTGTATGGCAGGTAAGCCATCTGAATTTATAGGATGTGTGTATGCACAACTTAGGAGAGATGTTTGAATATTTAGATAGGTCAGTTTATTATATTAACAACTCCACTTACGCCTTCATGGATTGCTTAATTGTTTCAGGTAAACATAGTATCCACAACAAAAAAATAATAATAATTCTAATAAATAAAGTGTGGAAAGCTGAACAGTGTATAACACTGTCTTGTTGTTATTGTTATTATTATTGATTATTTAAGACAATATACTGATTATGTTGGCATCATATCATTAACAATTTCTATCTGTGTTATGTCTTATTAACCAAGCAGGCATGTCTAAAATCTCCAGATTTTCAATCCTGTATTCCTCCCATTGATTCAAAACACAGATTAAATCAGAAGTGTATTAATGTGAATAATAATACTTCGTATATTCTCTAAATGTTGAGTTTCTTTTTTGCAGATGAGTATATTGAGTCATAGACTTCTGGGGAGCATTGCCATGTTTCCAAAGAGATGTTCTGTCTCATTTAGCTCATGATCTATGCAATGTAGATCAGAGCTTATTTATTAAATTGTATGAACACAATAACATGAATTGTGTTAAAGCAAAAGTGTATGCATTGTGCCAGTACTGAAGCATTGGAGACACTAAATGCTGTCGAAGAGAGTATGTCTACCACTTGCTGTGAATTTATTTTATTGCACAAAGATTACAGTTTGTTTTTGGGTTATATTGGATGTCGCACTAACCACAAGTGTGTTTATTTGGTGTATTTCTCAGAGAAAAATTTTCATTGTAATGGTGTTGGTATCACGAATTTGAATATATCAATGTTTTCCATCAATATCAGTAATGTTTTGGCTTGTGGTATCTTTTTTATAAAGACAGTAAATACAAAATTAGACAAGAACCATAAATATATAATTACTATACGTCTCGTAAGCACAAATTGAATGCCAGATCGAATGAAAGTGCAAGTCTTTACAGAGGCAACAAGTGTCACTGCGATTTTGTGGTGAGAAGCATTTATACCTTCCTGTTCCATATTAGGTTAACTTAGAAAGAGTTATACAGGTGAAACAGGTCAGGTCTTAATGCTATGGGGGGCAAATTTATGAAATTATACGATCAATCACCTGAGACTGATCTTTAAATGGGGAGTAATGTGCTTGAAAAGACCTAGACCTGCAGAGATGCGAGAGACTGAGTGAATGACTGTAACTCTCTCAGCTCTCCTAAGGGTTGTTGATGGATTTACTGGACTGACTCACACTGACAGAGAGATCTGTTATCATTTGCCCACACATTGATTTCCATCTTTGTCACGGCATCACTTAACCTTTCAAGGGGTTGATGACAGATTTTTGCCCTGCATTTTATTTCATTTTCAGTTCTAAAACTACAGAGAGCGAGAGTTATTCTATTGGCAATTACAATTAGACCACTTTGAAACTCCAATTACAGCATGACCTAGTTTGGGTTCTCTAGTAGATAATTGTAAACTCACTTGTATAACTGTGTACGTCAGTCATTTGTCTGAATGGCAAATGCTTCTCCAATGTAAAGTTTTCTCCAGTCAAGGATTGAACAGCATAGTTTCACAGGCTATATACTAAATTTTTTATACTATTTAAAGATCCAAGGCTGACATCAATAAAGCAGCAACTGAATTAAAACATATATATATTCATTCTTTTTCCTGTTTTATATATATAATGAAACGTTGACATGCCAACTGCCTCCTAAGCGTTATTCCCAGATTTGGCATAATGTCTGAACCCTGCTGTATCCTAGACAACCCAATCACATCCAACATTCTGTGTCACAGGCACATGCAGTTTCATAGCAGGCCTGAGTGTTCCAGACAGCTCCACTCTCAGACATGGAGAGAAAACTCTCGCCTCAATTAACTCATTAGCCTCCCAGAGCTAAAGATTGATAGTGAGTCTCTAGAAACTCATTTAAAGTTAAAAAATGCAACTGATATTTAGTTTAATCAGAGTTAATTGTTCTGGGTAATGCTTTAAATAAGGACTGTACATATTTAAGTAAAAATCTATATATGGTTTTGCAGCTCTGACAGCAGCAGCAGGCCGAGGGAAAATGGACGTCTGTAGGTACCTGTTGGAGCAGAGGGCACAGGTTCAGCAGGTGAACAGAAGAGGAATGTGTGCACTCTTTTGTGCTGTGAGACAGGGTCATTGGCAGGTGAGAGGCATGCATACAAGAAGGCCTGACACTTATTTTTTTTTTATGACTTGCACACTAAGACACTAAACATGTGTTTTCTTATTTAATTAAACATTCAGATTATTTATAATGGGATTTTAGTTAAGTTGGAAACCAAATAAAAGTTTGGGAAAGGGTAAACACAAGTCTTCAGCACTTTCTTACATTTTATATAATCTACTTGTATCAAATGTACTGTGTAATTTCAGAGGAATTATTTATTTTAATCTTGTTATTGTGTTTCTGAAGATATACTTTGTTTACTGCAGCTTTCAGTACTGGAATGGTACAGTTAGATAACTGCAGGGAACCTGGAAAGTAAATTATTTATATCACCAGTATAGATGTATTCCCTATTTTCTCCCACACATAAAAGTAAATGCATGGCACTGTAAATGCTGCCTCCTGAACAAGGAAAAGGTATATTAGCACTAGGTTATGTATTCTTTGTTTGTTAAAATGGAGGTAGCGCAAGTGAGATATACTGTATATAAATAACTAAACATCTAAATGGCTAAATATGCTGGATTAGTGTGTTGATGACGCATATGTATGTCTAGTGAAAACATTAGCTATATTTGCATATATAATGCCAAAGAAGGGTGCACTGTTAGTGGTAACTTTTTGCATGTTTGTGTATTTTTATTAGTGTAGTAGCTTCTAAAAACCTACAGCTTTATTTAACTATAAATTCTTCAACACTACGAGTTGTACAGTATGAGAAATTAGTTTCCCGGCGGCTTTAGGTGTAGCCATCAAAAGTAGATGCAGGCAACAGTGCATTTAGGGCAGATATACGAATAACATTTTCCTTATCTCTGTTAGGTTGCAGATGTGTTGTTGCAGCATGGTGCAGATGTGAATGCGAGTGATAAACAGGGTCGCACGTTACTGATGGTGGCAGCATGTGAGGGTCATCTCAGCACTGTGGACTTCCTCATCTCTAAAGGTGAACAACTTTTAAAAAGAACAACGATTCCTTTTAAAATTTTACAGATGAGCTATTTATTTCTGCTTTCCTGTCTGTTAAATATTCATTAGTTAAGCATCAAATTTCACAATAGTAAAATTCCAGTGTGGTGTGTAGATTCTCATTTGTACAGATTTATTGACTTTAAATTCAGTTCGCTATAAGTAAATCAGAATAATTAGATGATGTTGAAGATGTTGCTTTTGATTTAAAGAAAATATGTTTTCCAGGTGCATCTTTAACATCCATGGATAAGGAGGGGTTAACACCGCTCAGCTGGGCATGCCTGAAAGGACATAAGAATGTGGTTCAGTTCCTGGTGGAGAAGGGTGCAGTTATAGACCACTCAGACAAGAACGGACGCACTCCTCTCGACCTGGCTGCTTTCTATGGAGACGCAGATATTGTGAGTTATCTGAAACAAAGAAGCCTATTATTTAGACCAGTTGAGTAAGCTACAGCCTGTCTTGTTTTTCATTAGTTAGCACCAAGATAAAATGCAGCTCTTGAAGGTTGTGGGTAAATTATGACTGAGCACTATAACTGTCGCTGTATAGTACAATATTTTTTGCCTGTTTTTGTGTGTTAAATCTGAATTGTTCATCTGAGAGGTATGACAAAGGATGCGTACAGTACATACAGTAGTATCTGAGTGAAAAGCTATTCATCAGATTTTTGACTACATTAACAAGATCATGATTCCTGTGGTTAAGTGTTTAGTGTGTGTTGGTGTGTGTAGGTACATTATCTGGTGGAGAGAGGAGCTGTGATCGAGCATGTGGACTTCAGTGGCATGAGGCCACTTGATCGGGCTATAGGCTGCAGAAACACTTCAGTGGTGGTCACATTACTCAAGAAAGGGGCCAAACTAGGTGAGTTTAAAAGCAAAATAAAATCCACTCAAACTTTTGGGGAGAATTTAGTTAATTGTAGTTTCCACAGTTTTTAATATAATTATCCCAAAACAATAAAACCATATATAAACTATTCCAAAAAACATGTAGCTCATGAATACATTTCCACAAATACGGTAATGTGGTAAGGAGGTTTACAATGGGATCTCTCTCACACACACACACACACACACACACACACACACACACACACACACACACACACACACACACAGTGACCAATAAAAACGGTCTCTTAGCCATTGTGTTAAGCAGCATGGGATCCATTATGACACTCCATCAAAATCCCAGCATTACAATACCAAATTTATGATTTCCATTCATGAACCTTGCTCTCATAATCCCCTATATATAAATGACAATATGGTAATAAACTAGCTTCTTACCCAGATGGAGCCTGACATGTAGTGAGAGACATTTTCTGTTCTTTTTATTCCAGGTTTTTTTTTCCCATTTTTGTGCTGTCTAGTAGTGCTGGGTTGCATGAGTCCACCATTCAAATAAACAATATTATAATATTTGTATTATTTTCAACAATAATATATATTAATACTAAAGTCATCCAAACTATGAAAGAATCCAACCTATGGAATTTGTGTAGTAATCAGAAAAGTGATAAACAACTAAGAATATGATTTCTATTTTAGATTGAAATAACAATTACATTCCCAGGGAGATTTTCCTTGTCATGCTCGGTTTGCTCATCAAGGAATATCATTTGATAAATAATTTTGATTCACACTCATTTTCCACATTTCACACAAATTTTCATAATTTTCTTTTGATTGTATAAAGCTGCTTTGCGACAGTGACAATTGTTAAAAGCGCTATCCAAACAAAATTTAATTAAATGGAATTGTCCAAGGTAGTTACATTTAGCTTTGATGACAGCTTGGCACACACATGGCATTCTCTCATCAGCTTCATGAGGAAGTCACCTGGAATGGTTTTTAGTTGGCATGTGTGTTCCATCAAACGCTATGATGAAACAGACTCTCATGAGGACCTTCCTAGGAAAGGAAACCAAGTTAATCAGAATGACCAGCCTCAGAAACCCCTGATTCAGACCACCTCCGTGTAGAGCCCACATAAATGCGTTTCGAAGTTCCAGTGACAGACATACTGTATTTCAACATCCACTGTTCAAAGGAGACTGCATGAGTCCGGCCTTCATGCTCGTTTTGTGGCAAAGAAACCATTACTTTGGAAGACAACAAGCAAAAGAGACTGATCAGTCCAAATTTGACATTTGGTTCTAACCACCATGTCTTTGTTAAACATAGAGAGGGTGAACAGATAGTTCCTGAATGTGTGGTTCCCACTATGAAGCATGGAGGAGGAGGAGGTGTGATGGAGTGGCAGTGCTTTGCTCTTGACACTGTTGATGACTTAGTCAAAATTGAGAGCACACTTAGCACTTAATGCTCACACAGCATTTTGCGGTCACATGCTAGGCCATCTGGTTTGCATTTAGTGGGACCATCATTTGTTTTCCAACAGGACAATGACCCCAAACACTCCTCTATATAAGAGTTATTTGTCCAAGAAGGAGAGTTATGGAGTGCTGCATTAGATGCCCTGGTCTCCACAAAGAGCCGTTTTACTGAAAGTAGTTCAGAGAGAAATAAAAAAGTGAAACAAGGCAGAAATGAAAGACAAGCAACGATAGAAATTTCTTAATTTAAGAGCACACCCATCCCGAAGCAGAGGTATTGAGTACTTGTTCGCTGCTTTTTCCTTACTCTCTGTTTCAACTCATCCCCATCCAGTTTGAGATGAGTTGAAACAGAAGTACTCAACACCTCTGGGAACTCCTTCAAGATTGTTGGAAAACCATTCCAAGTGACTTCATGAGGCTGACTGACAGAAGAGAGTGTTCAAAGCTGTCATCAAAGCAAAAGGTGGCTACTTTGAAGAATCAAAAACATCAAACATGTTCTGGTTTATTTAACACATTTTTGTTGACTACATAATTCCATAATTTTCAGTGTCTTCAGTATTAATAAACAATGTTGAAGATTAAATTACAATAAAAATAAAGGAAAAAAACACAGAAAAAGTTTTGTTAAAGCTTTTAACTGGTGTGTGGGTGATTTGCGTGATTGGGATGGGTGTTAAATTTCTGTCTTTGCTTGTCTTTCACTTCTGCCTTGTTTCACTTTTTTCTTTCTCTTAACTGCTTTCAATAAAACTGTCATAAGGCTACAGAACATCTCCTTATGATCGAACAGGTACAGTCTTTAGGTAACTTTACTGTGATACTGATAGAGTTAAGTTTTTCATCTATTTGGTACTTGGAGGTTTAGGAAAGCAACCTGTTTCTCTCCGTCCCTGTGTAATGCAGGTAATGCAGCGTGGGCGATGGCCACATCAAAGCCGGACATCCTTATCATTCTACTACAAAAACTCATGGAAGAGGGCAATCTGCTTTACAAGGTAAGGACTACATAACTAATCCAGGTGAAAGGTGAAAATAAGCCTTAATGATGAATGAGATGCACGATTCTTTCAGTAAATGAGTCTGTCAAAATGTGTGGGGGTTTTTAAAATCACTATACAGTGATTGAGAGTGCATGAGTTAGTGTTATTACCCAGTCAACTCACTATATTTTTTGTTTGCTTGTTAAAATCTTAGAATTATTTGTATTATTTTTGTCAAATAAATTAAAATAAGCTTTGTTAAACCCGGTGTTTGCATTCCAAGTGAAAGCCTCAGGTGCTTTGCTGTATCATGAACACCTTCTGCAGAAATGTTGAACTCTAATACAGAGCAAATTCAGTGTGATGTTTTAGTGCCAAATCTCCACTCCTTCTTTTATCTCTTGAGTTCTTATTAAACTGAAAGACAATTTATTATCTTCAATTAACTTATCAAAATTTGCCCTCTAATCCATGAAAATGTGGTTTGAAAAATACCTGATAGGAATCATTTAATAAGAACAGTTTGGAATAAAATGAAATGAAGATTTTGTGTGTGTGTGTGTGTGTGTGTGTGTGTGTGTGTGTGTTACACTGATTGCTGTGTGACATTTAAGAGATTGAGTTTTGTGTCAGAGAAAGAGGGAACAATCCCGAATTTAGTGATTGAGGTATGGGTGAGTGTGAGAGCTGCTCTGTATGACTGATGAGTATCTGATTGCTCTTTCTTCTTGCTCTTTATATTCCTCCTATTTCTCCCCTGGCTACTTTTTGGTTGTCATCCAACTGCTCATCTCTCTCTCTCTGTCTCTCTTTCTTTCTCAGAGAGGGAAGATGAAGGAGGCAGCTCAGAGGTATCAGTATGCACTGAGGAAGTTTCCCAGAGAAGGCTTTGGTGAAGAGCTGAAGGCATTTAGAGAGCTACGAGTCTCTCTTTTCCTCAACCTCTCACGCTGCCGTAGGAAAACCAATGTAAGCTTCAATAATAAATATACCTGTACTATTATCGGAGATTTTGTGAAGGATACTATTGTTGAACAAAGAAACTTAGTATGGTAGTATATGACAGGTGCTGTGTAATCACAAAGCACATCATTTTATAGTTCATGTATTGCAGAGCTTTATGCGTTAGGTATACGTAAACAATTGTCGGTCAAATTTACTGTTTGGAATCTGATTGAGTATACATTTGTAGGCACATTGAAATGAATAAGAAATATGGCTAAAACCCAAATCCTAATTTCAGGAAACACCTTCCTGTCTACAGAGCTAGACAACATGGCAATTAGCAGATCAAAATTAGATTACTTTTATGTGGAAAGTCTTCACAAGCCCCTGTGCATTTCTTCCATGCAGGACTTTGGCCTGGCTGAGGAATTTGCCACAAAAGCACTGGAGCTGAAGCCCAAGTCTTATGAAGCATACTACGCTCGAGCTCGAGCCAAGAGAAGCAGCAGGTACAAGAAGCCAACTTTCTCTCAAGGCTATTTATATCGTCTAGACTGTAACTTAACGGTGTTAATTATGATGGCACTTTTCCTGCAATTCCAGCTTTTTGTTCTTTTCCTATAACCTGTAGTCCTCACACAATTTAAATATCTTAATATTTCCTCTTTCACTTTTAGGCAGTTTACGGCAGCATTGGCGGACCTACATGAAGCTAGCAAGCTCTGCCCAAACAATCGCGAGATTCGCCGTCTCCTGGCCCGAGTAGAAGAGGAGTGTAAACAAATGCAGCGTGCGCAAAATAAACAGGGAGTGATGAGTCAGTCCACTGTGTCCCAAGACTCTGACCATGAGCATGAAGACGGGGAGGAAGAGGAAGATGTACCTGAGAGCAGCTTAAGTAGGGAGCTTCATGATGAGGAGGGGATCTCCAAGATGGACACAAGAACAGAAGCCTGGTCCCAAAGCTTTTACTCATTTAATCGGACACTACCAGAGTCAAACTCTCCTCCTCCTCCTCATAGACAGAGCCAGCGGCAGCGAGAACCTCTAACACATAAGAGCCTGATACTTCAGCCCACTAAACAAGCCCAGATTGTCAAAACCAACCAGCACTTGAGCTCCACATGCCCAGCAGGCACTAAGACCCAGTCACAGAACCATGGCTCCTCCAGCCCAGTGCCTAGTCGCCACATGCTGAAAGCTGGGCCAGGCATTGACATCAGCCCTCTATCGCCCCCTAGTGAAGTAGATAGATGTCCTCTTTCAGCTACAGCTCAACATGACGGTGAAGGGATTCAGCTCTCTGAGACATTTGTGTCATGTAGCTCAAACAGGGCCCCAGAGAGACTCCTGGCTCATTCAGTGAGCTCCTTGGAGGGCCTGGCTCTGTCAGCAGGACATGGAGCTCAGGGACAGGAGCTGAGGAAGGAATCTGTTCAGGGTGCAGGATCAGGCTCTGGATCTCAGCCAAGCAGCATGAGAGTGTCAAGCTCCACCAGCAGCCTGGCATCCAGCAGCAGCCTGTCAGACAGCGGTAAGATGCACGGGCCAGACGTTAGAACCAAAACCAGCGTGGACAAAAGCAAGCCTGCCAACCAAGAGTACAAACCCCGACCTTTCATGGGTGTTATGGACAAAACGGCCCGCTTTCAGCAGCATCACCATCAGCAGGGCCAGCAGCCAGTGTCTCGTGCTTGGCAAGGTCACTCAGACAGCCACAGCATGTCCTCAACAGGAGTGAACAGTGAGCTAACCTTTGCCAAGCCGGGCAGCACTTACCCTGAGCAGCTTAAATCCTCCTCTCAGGGTGTTGCTTTAGGGAGTCTACACAATGGCAGTCTGCACTGTACACCATTCAGTGACAAGTTCTGTCAGGCCGCCACCTCTTACAAAGAGCCCAAGCCAGCGGTGGCCATGGCACATTCCTACACGGACAACAAGCCTAAACATCCCAGCTTAAGCCGAGATAATCCTGCCATTCATGTAGCTTCAATGAAACCAAAGCGATCCTTTATTGAATCCAATGTATAAAGCCCATTCATGATACAAAACAGGAATCCATTGCTCCTCACGCTTTCATTTACTGTACTTTCTCATCACTTACTTTCTCACACAAACACTCAGCAAACATGTTCAACATGAAATAAAGGGATTTTGTTTTTTAATAATTGTTTTTTTTTTACACTGTATTCAACTAAATCCTATTTAAGTTCGACTTAACATAAAAAGAATGTTTTTTTGTATATTTTTTTATTTCCCGGTAAGGCCAAAAGTATGTGCTAATGGGCTGCTGTCATATCATATTTCAGCCACACTGGAAACTAACCACTGCAAAGGGATGCACATAAACCCACACACAGCACTTTACAAACCATTACTGCAAATCTGTCAAGTGCTCATAATACACACAATAGGTTTATCTGTTAACCTTATGTCACTGGTGCTGAAACATAATGAACAAAGTGTGGCGTTTAATTACTTAAAAAAGAATAGAAGAGGTCAATAACGAGTAGACGCTTAAGCCACTACTGCAGTGTATCTTTGAACCTGTGTGAGAATAGCAGTTTATTTGTCATGCTTTAACTTGCTTCTTTCAGCTAATCAGACTGAAGCTGTGCTGAAGCAGGTGTGTTACAGGTCAAGGCAACACAATCTGCTCCAGGACTGGATCTGACAAATGGCTTTTAACTTTGTAAATAACACTTGTATTTTTCAAACCCTTGATTTTATGTAAAAGTCTGTCATTGTGTTTGACACTTTGGGATTTGTTTTAGTTGACATGTTTGAGATTATTGAAAATAGACCCCTGTTTGTATGTTTGTATGCTACATATAAATCTGCCCTATAATGTAAAAAAAAAAAAAAAATCAACTTCTCTCCTTCTATGTGCTTGTTGTTGTGCTGTCCGAGATAATTTATTTACGGCACCTATGGCTTGGTAATTGTAAAAGCAATATATTTTATATAGTTATTTTTGCACAGCTGCTAAAATATTTCAATAAGAAGCTCTATGGAGATGACCTGGGTTGAAGTGCACGTGACGGTTGCCATTTTTATTAAAGAGGAAATGCAGTGTATAATGAGAGATATGCTTGGGGGCAGGAAATTCTATTTTAATAAGTATTTTATTTGCAATTGTTGCCATGTTTCAGTAAAGTGAATGGTATTATTCATTAATAACGTGATGTAAAGACGCATTACTGCCATTATTCAACAGGAAATAATAAATCTCACTGATAAACTGACGGCAAGTCCAGTTCTCTTGTTTTAGCTATTTTCAGCTTTTATGTCTTGATCTTCCGATGTTATTTTAGAAAATGCTGCCATTTGTTTAATTAAACTCATTAAATTATCAAGTGTTCAGAAGTATCAGAGCATGTGATTGACAAGAGGTTACTTTTTGCCCCGGTGTGCCCCGTTAGCTTGCTTACTGAAATGCTCGAGGGTTTCACCTGTGAAGACTTCATTTCTTATTTAAATGGATAAACCAACATGTAGACCAGAGAGCTGTGTGTAGGAGAAATGCAAGCATTTCGAAAGAGAGTAAAGGTAAAATCAATAGAAGCCACTGCACATACTATAGGCATAGCTAATACAACAATTTAGCTTGTCTTGTATGCAAAGAACTCCGGTTTCCTCCCACAGTTCAAAGATCTGCAGATTAGGCTAATTGGCGTGCCCCAAGTCTCCTGGGATAGGCTTCAGCCCCCCTCGACCCTGAATAAAGCGGTATAGGTAATGGTGAGTGAGTGTATGCATGGAAACACGGGTACGAACAACCAGATATATACTGTAGCATATCAGCCAAGGACAACAGCAGCACTTGAAAAAATGCTGAGATATACAGTATGAACAAACCCCAAAAACTTTCAGTGGCATCACCAAAGACCTCCTCACAGCATAGAAGAAGCAGTTATTTACATTAGTGGAATTTAGCAAATGCCCTAATCCATAGTGTACAAGGGCAAGTAGAAGGGCTTTAAATATAGGGAGTAAAACAATCGAGTGGTGTGTGAGAATTATTAATGGTAAGATGATACATGATGCTCAGTAGCAGACCTATTATGAATGAGTTGCCGTAGTCTCGTCTCAAAGTGACAAGGCACCCGAGTATAGAGAAATACTGTACTTCTGAGGCTGTGAAGGAGAAACTGGTTGCATGCAGCGACAGAAAGTGTGATCAGAGTGTTGTTCAAGGAGGTCCTGATGTATGGAGGAATCACCTGACAATAGCAGCAGTTCAGTTTGGCTAGGATTAAGTTTCAGCTGATGAGTCACCAATCCATGATGAGGTGTCTGCCAGGCATGCTGAGATCTGAGCAGGAACTGGTTTGAGGGAGGGACGGATGGGATGAGTTGGGTGTCATCCACACAGTGGTAGTAGGAAAACCTGCACGGGAATATGATCTCCCCAAGAGATCAAGTATGGATGGAAAAAACGCTCCTGTAAGTTTGAGGAGGATGAAGCGGTAAGGAATTCCTCAGAGATGAACACAAGGGCAGTTTTAGTGGAATCTGCCATTTAACTGGTTCAAGCATAACAATTAATCATTTGATGATGACTTTGAGAGCAGAAATATTAAGGCCATACCAAAAGATACGTACCACTAATCAGCAGTAAGAGGAGGCCAGATTGAAACTCGCCATGAAAAAGTGAGAAGGTTCTGGAACTTGGATTAACTCCTACAAAAGCTCAAAGTGTGGAGAAAGACAGGATCTGCTCCTGATCCAACTCAAACAAGGTCATCAATTAAGCACAATGGAGGTAGTGTCATGGTTTGGGTTTGCATGGCTGCTTCTGGTACAGACTTGCTAATTGTTACTGATGATGTAACTAATGATGGTAGTTGCAGAATGGATTCAGATGTCTACAGAATCATTGTCTGTCAGTTTACAGAGAAGTATTTCCAATCTAATTGGGAGGAACAAGACAATGACCCTACCACAAGGTTTTATAGGTGCCAAGTCAATCAGCAGACTGAGCATGAATTTCAACTTCTGACTGATGAGAGAAACCTTCATGACACTATTACTGTACATTATACTGTAATTAGCATATACAGTAAGCAGCTACCAATATTTTATATTGTTCCATTAGTTCTTAGTAATTTAACCTTGTGGGTAAAGTCCCACAATGCTCCCTAGCAAATTAAAGCCTTTTTCTGATTAGTCCTAATTTTTTATTATTATTTTTTTTAATGACCACAACTATTTAGTCCCAATTCTGTCGCTTTTTGTCACACTGTTTGTGTATGTGGAAAATGCTTTTAATTTCACTATTAAACATTGCTGTGATTTATTTTAAATTTTTTATGATGTAACTTGACCAATTTTTTTGCCCATATTTCTTCAGTGAAGCTGAAGGTTCAGCACTATCCTTCCAGATTTTACTAATGTCTTGGACAGCTCTTAGCCCAATTCCAGTCATTTCAAATCTGTTTAGGTTTCTTTGCTTAATGCAGGCCAACAATTTCACCCTTCTGAATCAGCGACTTTTTTGGTCGGACTGTGTAACAATGCCCCCTAATGTTGGGCTCAGTCAGTGATGGACAAACGAACTACAGATTAAACTAATTCTTTAAACTATGGTCTCAATAAATAAATAAATAAATAAATAAATAAAATTCTTAAAAGATTAGACCAGAATTGAAAATAATTAAATTAAAAAAATTTAAACATCCTATAAAAATGTAGAGATTTAAAATGAACATGATTAAAATCAGTGAGTAGCGCTACAGAGTCCCAAAATCACTTAGTAAGTAGTGTGGGAAGTAATGATGGTGCTGCAGAGCAGGAAGTTTATCACAGCTGGATCAGCACTGCCAATCATGCCAGTCCTCTCTGTTTCCACTCTCCTAGAAGCGGCCGTCTATTTAACGAATACAACAGCTACACAAGCACTGAAATTCTCTGTGATTTTTTGCTGAGGGCCATGCATCAAAGTCAGTAATGTTCTACTCTAAGAGCACAGACGTATAGAGGGCGGCATGTGATCTTCCTTTTTGTTTAGAGCTGAAGATCTGCAATGCAGCTTTTAGCATGAAGGCAAACTCACAGAAAAGGAGCTGGATCGGTCATTTCGAGCTTTTGCTTCTATCTTGCTAAAAGTTTGGTACTAAAAGCTGGAGTCATGCTGGGAGCTGAAGTGCTCAAACAACAGTTGTTTTAGAAACATCTGTTTTGGCCACTCGTGTTTTCCGTAACCCATATTTTCATTTTCTTTCATCTTTGTACCATGTAATATTGTTTTACAGGAAAAGGTGCCATTTCCTCACTTGTGCCTGTCTTTACCCTGATATACATGATGTATATATGTTTTATAACATGCATTTACAGTAGATATGAAATATTGTTTTCACAAACATTGAGAAATATAGATAAACAATAAATCAGGTGACTTTGTTTCACGAAAAACTATTTAGATGACGAGATTCTAAAAACCAGACTTGTTTAGAGACAGGAGTAATTTAACAATAAAACCCACAAACCTGCAGCCTTAATTACTGTAGCTGTTTATGACCTCCTGACCAAAGATCCTCCTCTGTGACACCAGCACCGATCAGAGACTGCAGCTTCTTGATCTTCCTTTCAGCTTCCTCAAAGTCCCAGTAATTCTACATGCAAAGCAAATGATACAATTTTAATATCAAAGTTGTCTGTTTGAAACAAATCATGATAAAAAAAAGACATTTTGCATGATTAATAACACACAAACACACAAAGTCTATGAGGAGAAAAAGAATAATAGCTGTTTGACTTGTGCATGAACAGAAATGAATCCTGTGCAGATGTGCTTCACGGCTTCTGCACTCTTATTTGTTAATAAAACACTTCATCACTTCAAATCAAGCTTCTTAAATTTCATGGCCTGGCAGACAGGCAGCTTGTCTCTGTAGCATTACTGGCATAAATAAAGATAAATGTAATAAGCTGGAACCTGCATCCATTCTGCCTTCCAGATAAATCGGGAAAGCACTTCAATTTGTGTGATTGTGTGTTCGTGAATGTGTTTCACTCCACCGAGGTCTTTTGAATGCGAATTGCACAATAGCTGATTAGTTTGCTCTGGGGAATAAAAAAAAGCCTCGAGTTCTTATAGATTTCATTTTCAGACACTGAATTGCAGACACAGAGTTCACCAACACAGCAGCACTCATTTCCCCGCACAGCAACCGGGTACAGGGAAAGTAGTTTTAAAACTCTATTATAATGTGTAATGACTCAGTTATGAACCCAGAAAATAATAGGCAAACCGCAAAGCAGGTATTTGCTACTATGCAGACTTAATATACAAGGATAACGATATACTTCCCTTGAGGTAAAAAAAAAAAAAAAAGATTCAAATATTCCCAAAGCTTTAAGAGATCTTTAAGGTCAAAATGTGTTTAAAAATACACTACATTCATTCTTTGGGTATTTTTGCATCATTTCTGCCTCAAGGAAGGTGCATCATTATACTTAACTTCCTAAAGTTCACAGCATCCCCTAAAATGTGCCTTTTATTCCTTCTTTTTTTTTTTTTTAAAAGCGTGATCCAAGCTTTTAAGCTGATGTTGAAGGTTCCTAGCAGAATCCAGGACTATACTATTGGATGTCCTTTAATACATTGGTAAATAGAATAATAAGTTACTACTAGTGTACAATTCCATTTGTAAATTGAAAATTATTCTTACAGTAGCTTTCAATCTTACAGCACTAAATTTTGTACACAGCGCCAGAGCCTCTTTAATCACAGATAAACACAATAGTGTCAATCTGTTAACAGCAGACATTTTCAACTATTGTGTAGTTTTCAGTTAAGCACAAATAAAGCTCGAGTGTTAATGTTTGTTCATATGCACAGAAGCCATGAAGTGTCTAAGGTGCTGTGTGTGTGTGTGTGTGTATTGGGTGAGGTGGGGTGGGCTGGGGGGTAATCTTTTCCTCGCACATCTGTTACATCATTTGATTGTAAATTACAGACGAAGCCTCGTTTAGCTTTTGTGAATACACTAGATCCCATTTCTAGCTAAAGTACACAATATAAAAGCTGCCAGTAAACTGCCTTTAGCCTTTGTGAGTTTGCTTCTGCCAGCTGAGGCTTTTGAGTGTTAAACAGAAATCAGGCAGTATTGTAGAGTAGCTGCAATCTGTGCCATGTGGAGAGATTGGTGTATTCATGAAGCAAGGTTATGTATTAGAACCAGCAGAAATGACTGTCGATTTTGTTGGGGTGATGCAGAATGTTTTTCAAGCATGAAATTTTTAAAAACATTTTCTTCAATTACACCCAATCGATTGTGTTAATAATAATAATAATAATAATAATAATAATAATAATAATAATAATAATATGCATCCAATCCTTCTTGTAGCAACTGATTTTTTTTTTTTTTGGCCAAAAACAATTGCCTTTAAAAAGATTTCCTCTTCTGCTCTGAATGGAAATCCCCACCCTGACACATCTCATCTACTCTTCCCTGGCCCCGGCCCTGACTGCTGCCCTTAGAGGTCAGAAAGTTTCTTCACAGGAGTGTCTTAATAACATTTCACTCTCCTGTGAGCTTCTTTATTTTTACTCTTCCACTTTGCCTTTCTCATCAGCTCAGCCCTGTCCCTGTCAGAGGCCTATAAAAGTAAAATTATGTATGGGACTATTTGAGAGTACACTCTTGTTTGCTTCAGCTTCATTCAGACACTCTGTAGGTCTCAGTCTGTCTCAGTAACAACGTTTTTTTTTTTTTTTTTGTCTCTCTCTCTTCATGCACACATTTTTTCCTCTTTGGTCTGTGTGTCTGTCTGCCTCCAGTCTTACCCTTGAGCCCAATTTCACTACAGACATTTCACACAGTACATGCAAGAACAAAATACAAAATCATCAGATCAAACTGGTCTGAAAGTAATTGGTAATTCATTTTCAATAGCAAGATTTTAATAATAAAAAAAAAACATGAGAGTAAAAAAAAAAAATCACCTTTATTTCTTTATATAGTCCTTTGCTATACTAATGCACGAATCCAATTGTTTCTAGTGCTTGGATACCATCAAGGTACACCAGAGCCATGATCAGACTGCCTTTTTTAACATGTGGAAACGCTGGCCTCCCAGGAACTGTGTAATGTGCACGTGGTGTTTGTAAACCATCATGTGTACAATTCCCACAGACTGATGCATGTCTTCTGACAAGTTATTCACAGTTTTTCAAGAATCAAGCATTCCACTCACCGAATGTTCACAGGAACGACAGCGGTCACCTCCGAGACCTTGGCAGGAACGGTCATTCATAGGCTTCTTTAGAATTTTCTTGCACCGTTCAAATGTCTTGTCTCCAACTGTGCTTGAAGTCTTCTTCTGTAAATGTTAGTTTTACGCTGTTTTTTTGATCAGCATGTGTTAAATGCATTAATTTTGGCATAAATCTTCATTATGTCCCATCACACAACTTTCTTTACTGGGTTAAGTTCAAAAAGTGTTTGAAATCCAATATACAGTACAGTACAGTATATCATTAGTTTATAGCTTCCAGTAATATTCAGTGCAGGTCAGTATGAAGGTCTTCTTTTCTCTTCAGTAAAGTTCGTCAGTAGGCTGAGCTGACCTGCACTGCCAAAAACACAGTAAAATGTTTGTTTGTCGGAGCCTGAGGGTTCTGAGGGTGTGTGTAAGGATTCTTCCCTGGTACAGGGAGGCTTTTTTTATAGTACATGTGGGGAGATAATTCTCCTGGCAGCAGTGCCAGCTCTGTCGTACAACCAGACTCTTGTGCCATCTGTCAGCATGGCACTGACACCTAACTGCAGGGCACCGTGTATCTGATCAACACAACTCTGAATCTGGGTCTCTCTACTGCAGATAATAATCCAGGCTTGATCATCCATACAGGTGAAAACGCTTTCTTCCATGCAGCGAGAAAAAAGCAAACTATAAAAAGTATTTATTTTTTAAAAATTGTAAATTATTGGATTGAAATATGACAGAATCATACTGAAGGGAATTCAGAGGATCAAGCTCTCATACTGATTGGTAAACACCAAGCTTATGTAAAAAGTGTGCTGCTACAGCTTGGTGGAAATGTCACTCAACATAAAAATTGTTGCGATGATGATAAAATGGCATTTTACTTCGCTTCCAAAGAAATTTTTAAATCCTAGATTATGCACATTTTGTTCGAATAAAATAAATTCGCAGCTCACACGACACCGATTCTTCAGAATCGCTGCTCATGCAGTCAAGAAGAACTCTACAGAGGGGTGAGGAGGGGGATATCTAATAATAAAACCAGCATGATAAAAACAGAAAGAGGTGAAGAATGAGGGGGGGACGGTGAAGAGGTCACTTAAGGGTCGGCTATTCGGATCACAGCAGGGGAAAAGTGTAAAACAGGAGACTTGGGGAGAGCAATCACCTCTCATGCTGTGCTACACAGTAAAGGACTGCTCCTGTATTCTGGAGAGCACACACACACACACACACACACACACACACACACACACACACATAAGTTAACAGCTTCATAAGTCCGGGGAAGTCATTCTTGCTTCCTTTACTCTTTGTCTACTAATGACAAAAGAACCTGTTACAGTTATAACATTAGCACAAATTGTGCTTGCGTCTGTGAAACCTCTGCTATTAACATGAAACATTGTTGGTCCCATTACATGAGAAACACAAAAATTAGCATAAGGCATTTTTGTAACGATGCAACAAATAAATGGACTGTTGGCTGATAGAGCCCCCTAGTGGCCCAAAAGTGCCTATACCAGAGCTAATATTTTTAAAGTAAAAAAAAAAAAAAAAAACAGCTTGAATGTGTGTGTCACAGTGTGCATGAAGGAATCCTCTAGTCTCAACCGTACTGGAAATCTTTCAATCTACTAGTCTTTGTGTACTCCATACAAGTTCATCATCTCCACAGCTGCTGTTATATTGAACTTCCAGCCTCCCAACACACTGTATCACTGCAGATCAATTCTTGCTATCTGTTATCACTCCAATGTGGATGGGTTTCCTGTTGAGTCTGGTTCCTCTAAAGGTTTCTTGACACATTGGTTCCTATCGACATCTCAGGGAGTTTTTCCTTGCCACCGTCACGCTCATCAGGGACAACCTAATCATTTTGATTTATACGTATTTTTCTCACACATTTCCCTAATTTTCTTTTGATTATTTGTGACAATAATCACTGTTAAAAGCACTATAAAAAGTTGAATTAAATTGGATCTTGTTTCAGGAGAACTGTATTCTTAATAAATGACCTCTCCCAGTTCCCAGGTACTGAAAGTCACACGCTTATTTCTAATAATGTTCAATTTCCACCTGATGAGTGAATAGTCTATTGGAAAGCTCGACACACACATGCTGCAGAGACTAATGAAACCCAACAGCACAAGCAAGCCAGAAAAATTCCCTCCACACACTTCACCCTGCAGTGCTGCCAAGTTCTCTAAAGAAAAAAAAAACAATATCAAAGCACTCCAGTAACTGACATATTTACCCCCACCCGTGTGTGTGTGTGTGTGTGTGTGTGTGTGTGTGTGTGTGTGTGTGTGTGTGTGTGTGTAAAACAAAAGCCTCCCTGGGAGATTCTCAACAGGAAGTGACCTGGAACGCACTTCCTAGCCAGTCATGACTGTTACCATGGCAACACAGGGGCAGGACAGAAACAGCTTCAAACTGAACAAGAAGCCATCATACTTCTATAACACTACAAGGACAAATGGTTTGGAAAAGATGATTATGTATTACATCGATTATTTCATTTCTACAGCAGTTTGAAAATAATTTAGAACACATACTTTTATACATTTATAGTTATATTTGATGTGTAACACAGTGCACTACTTGTACGATGATTAAAAAAAAAAAAAAAAAAAAACAGTGCAGTCAGTGAGCTGATAGAAACTGGTGTGTGTGAGTACTGTTCAGCATTTCAAAGCAGACTCAACTATGAATAGAGATTTGTTATGATTGTATACAGTATACTCATGTTTATGTACAGCTGGAATGCAACAGGTACATTGGATTAACCTAAGATCAGAGAACATTAAATCGGATTAAGCTTGACTTAGCTTGTTCCTCAGGCCTGAACAGAATCTGGCTGCTATACGCATGGCAGAGTGCGAGTTGTTTGGAAGGGGCAACTGCTGTTGCATGCTGGGAAACCAGAAGGCAATCAAAATCTTACCTGACTGGAAACTCCGCATGTAATGTCTAATAGGTGGACAAAAACATCTTGTCTAGACTGATTTACCTTTACAGGTTAGGTCACATCTCTCTGCCTAAGACAGGCAAAAAGGATATTACATTTGCTCATGTGGTACAAAATGAATGCAAAATTAGTTGGTGTCCTGAAATGACATCGTTTCATGTTTATATGACTGATAGAGTTGTTTTAACATGCAGGACAAATGATTAAAGTATTCCAGAGTGGAAAAAAAATGGAATAAAATAATTGGGTGAATAATTAAGGTCAGGAAACTGGTGGAAAGCTCAGAACAATATGCTGTATCATAGCTTATCAGTTTAACTCGTTTCAATTAGTGTTACATTAAGCACCTTGTAAAGTGGATAAAAGACTGAAGTGCTGTAAAAACAATTTGTTGGACTGCTAAATGTGTATTTCATAAATTTCATTATGATTAGATTTTTACGATCCATAATGTACTGTATATTAAAATGTGATCTCATATTTATAAAAAGAAAATGAACTAGTGAAAACATCTGAAATATAGTGAAATAAGAAACATACCGTAAAGCAAAAAAACATAAACTCACATTCAGGGGTTTATAAAGATGTATTTCTTATACTGTACTCTCTAATTCCCTCTCTTCTCAAGCAACCCAAAAATAAGAAACAACATGGTGACACACACGCACGCACACACACACGTTGCTGTGACAAGGTCACCATGTTGTTTCACATAGTGAAAAATCCTTATTGATCAATTCCCAAATTACAAACCATTCTGTTATCACACCCTTCACAAAATTCAAAGCCCTATAGCTCAAGATGAGCTCTTTTAAACTGCACTGGCATCTATTCGTATAAAAAATGATTAAACAACTACATTATAGTTCCATTCAATAATGATGAAGCAAAAATAAATTAATGAATGAGATGCCATACATAATATGTAGTATTATCTGTGGCCACTAGGTGGGAGTGCAGTGATCCACATCACACAGACCTGTACCAGACAGACCAAGGAGAAGAACCAAGACATATTTTATATATATAAAAAATATGAATATAGGAAGAAAAAAAAAACAGCGTTATCCTGACTGGTTATATTAAATAAATTAACAAAATCATTCATTATTTAAATGATGTTTAAAACATTTCAACACTTACTGGTCTGTGCAGTTACCTTCTGAGCTGGCAGACGCAGGTCTTCATTGGCTTTGCTCATTCTTTGACCATCTCTAGCTCCGGCCATACAGTACGAGTTCCAGTTTGCGCCTGGTTCAGGTGCTCTCGATCCTGCACTAGAGTGCACTCAAACTGAGCGGTGTGTATCCAGAGCGGTGGAAGTCATTACTTTTCACCCTGGTTGGTGTTCCTTGAGTAATCTCATCTACACTTGTACTCACACTTTTGAAATAAGACACAGATTGAGTGACAGATAAATGCACAAGGAGTGTGGTAAATGAATAGTACTATTTTATCTGTCTGCAAACACAACAGTGTAATGTTACACTGGCATTCCACTCATGATGTAGAACTTCCATAGAAAATCCTCACTGGGAGAACGGGGTCATTAAAACACAACGTGGGACTCAACCAGGTCAGACATTAAACAGTTATTTGATGGGAGAATCTCTCTACACCATGAGAAGCTTGTAAACCTACATGACTAAACATAATTTACAACCAATATAGCCACAATGTTGAATGATGGTACCTGGGAATATGGACAGTTGGATTTTGAAATACTAAGAGTCTGGATTGTGAAAAGTATTTTAGAAATTGGAAAATGGACAGGGAAGAACGTATTTCTTAATGGAAAAGAGGATTTAAGCTGAAGGATGATGAGGGAGATTGAGCCCAGAAGGTGGTGGTAATGCAACTTGGTGGATGTCACCTACAGGCAAACACCAAGAAGACCAACATACAGAACGTATAACAGTATTGCTATACTACTGTGAAATGACAGTGTAGAATATCTGCAGTGATGAAGCGCCTTTCTGCACCAGGCCGAAGCTGGGCTGTAGGAAGCTTTAATATATGTTTTAATATCCCTTAAACCTGATGCTTTAATGATTTGACACATTTTTTTTTTTTTTTTTAATCCCTGAGGTTTTATTAGCCAGCACGTCAGTAATACAGAGAGCACTGCAATAGGTTTAAAGAGACCCAGCCAGGACTAGAACTATTTAGTTTACACTGAAATATGGAAATACATGCTTTGACAAAAGTCTGCTAACTTGGTTGGCCAAGTGTATCATCTTCAGATGTTGAATCTGTGTGTGCCCATGTGTAGTGAAGTGGAAAGTGGATTTTACCAAATCACAGAAAGCCGTATGGGCCGTGATTAAAACAGAACAGGTCTGCTTAACATGTCTGAGAAAAATATTTTGGTGTACAACACTCTCTCTCACACACACAATGTTTTTGGATTCTTGAATTTTGTATTGTCTTCTTTTGTTTCCTCTTTTCCTGGAAAACATGAGCAGAAGTTTAGTCATGCTTTGCTGGTTTGATATTAGTGGGTCGCGCTTACCAAGCTGCACAAAAACTTTGTAAACCGTTAGTATGAGTGTTTACCCAAGACATTTGGGAGTTATGAAAATAAATCCCATTAATTTGGAAACTCATTCAGGTAGTAATCGTGCTCCTGTATGTGTATGAACTTACTGACATCACAACCCCAGTTAATTCATAAATGAGCAAATGGGTGGGGGAAAAAATGGACCCTGGCTGTTGGTTCGAACCCACCTAAAGAACTCAGTCACACAAGTTGGCAAGCTCAACTTAAAAAAAAAAATACATGGTGGCTAACGTCAATTTGTAGGATAATGCATTTGATTGAACTCTTTCAACCATACCCAAGACATCCTATGTCAACGCCTACATTTTTAGTGATTAAACTAAGTTAAACTACAACCATTCCAGTTAGCTGGTTAGCTTAATTGATGCATAGCAGACAGCTGGAGGTTTGGCACCTGCAAATTGATCGGTCAACTCAAATCATTCACGCCCCCAATTATGCATATTTTGTGGCTTAATATAATTTCAAAACGATGAGTTACATAACAAAACTGATTTTTGTACGAGACTGTAAACATGTTTATTTCTGTTGTAAAGATAGGTGTTTTAACATGGGGTCTAGGGGATCGACTTGCTTTTTGAGCCAGCCCCCCAGCGGACAATCCATGTTTGCTTCATTTTTCAGAATCAGAGGATTTGACAAGTTGCATTGCCCAATATGTATGTCATTTAAATATAAATAACAAACTTGTACCTGAAACACCTGAACCATGTCACAAGACAATCTGCTTCCAGTGGAGATCCGGAGTCAGAGCTGACACCAAGAAAGAGCTTCAGAGGTGTCTACTCTAATGTTTAAACAATCAAGCCAAGCTAACAGGGCACACCTGAGCCACAAGAAGCACCTGGCAGTGAAATGTTCCAGTATGTGAACGTGCATACATCAACTGGATATTTTTCACTGCATTTGTTTGAAATCTGTATTGAACATCCGAGAAACCTTATGGAAAAAGACATGGACAAAAGATTTTTGAGAATGATACCAATATAAATTTTCACAAAGTCTGATGCTTCAGTGTTTTAAAATCTTTTTGTCAGACGATACTATAGTATACTGAAGGATAATTACAAGTGATTCATTGATGTCAAAGGCTTTTATTGACAGTTACATTAAGTTTATGCAAAGAGTCAATATTTGCAGCAGTGACCCTTCTTTTTCAAGAGCTCGGCAATTTTCCCTGGCATGCTGTCAATCAACTTATGGGCCGCAGCCTGACTATGCAAGAATGGGCTGCCATCAATCATTGCTTGAAATTTGTCAGAAATTGGGGATTTTTGTTTGTTCACATTCTCAGAGAGCAGCTTCTCTCAACCATCCAAGAACAGTTTGGTGAGGAACAATGCCGTTACCAGCATGATGGAGCACCTTGCCCTAAGCCCAAAGTGAGAATTGAGTGGCTCAGGGAACAAAACATCAAAATCCTGCATCCATGGCTAGGAAACTTCCCAGACTTTAACCCCATTGAGAACTTGTGGTCAATCCTAAAGAGACAAACAAAAACCTACAAATTTTGACGAACTCCGGGTATTGATTTAGCACGAATGACTGATTCGTCATCAATCAGGATGTGGCCCAGAAGTTAGAGCCAAATCATTTTTACCCAAATGTAGAAATTTTCATTTTCAAAAATTGTCTCACATGGTTTTCACTTACTTGCAATGATTCTGTATAATCAAAAATTTCATGGCAAGTAAAGTGAAAACAATGTGAGACAATTTTAGATAGTTCTATCTTGCTTTGTGTGCCACAGATCCTGCTAAAGACAGCTTCAGAGCTGAACTTCTCCCCTTAAAGCTTTTTAAACACTGTTTACTGACTGTATATTGCATTTAGTGAGTTTATGCCATAGACAGATATTTGCACTATGTTGAGTTTCCTCTCTGTGTGGTACCTGTGGAATCTAATTTTCATTGTGGTCAGGAAATTTAACAAACAAGTTGCAGCTTGTAATGGCTTGATGTGTTGCACACTAGATAGATGTCATCTTATTCCAGGTGTGTTTCAAATTATCTTACAATTTCAAACTTTACTGAACTTATTCCTGACATCAACTAGTAGTATTTCAGTAAAGCATGTCTGGGCTTATCCAACCTGAAACACATTTGAGCACCAATAACCACTCTGTGTTCAAAGTGTTCCAGTGGTGTCTCAGCAGGTTAAGCCTTTGCGTTAAAGTTGTTGGTTCACGTCCCAGCTCCACCAGCCTGTTTTTTAGGCCCTTGTGCAAGCCCCTTAGTGCTGCTCCTCCAGGTCTACTGTATCATGACTAACTCTGCCATCTGACCCCGACTCCTAAAGCTGGAACTTCACTGTGCAGTGACGTGATAGATAACGGCTTAACTATCTTAACTTAAAGCTACTTGTTTCATTCGCATTCTGTTGCATGGTTTGGACTAGCGCAGACCTTCTTTACCATGTCCACATGTCTAAATGCATCAAGTTTATCCCATATAATTGGTTGATTAGGTATTTGCTTTACCAGGCAGCTGAATAGGTGATATTAATAAGTCGGCCAGTGAGTGTAAGGGCATGCAATAATTTTTATTATTGAACAGCTTGATATGATACTGAGATCATGTAGCTCAGCTCTACTGGGGGAAAAAAGTCTAGAGTGAGGAACTGACTGTTATAAGAGAGGTTACACTAAAAGAAAATGAATCTTTTAGCTTTGGCTGAGGTAAGAACAGATAATGAACTTAGTGTGTATAATAATATTATACTGTCTATAATTAATTAATGAAGTTGGGGGAGTAGATGTTATGACTTGACACACAGTTCAATAATTTGTTTGCATCACAAGAAATATTTTTCAGTGAAAGTTGGCTTTCTTCAGAAAGAGTGAAGTAATTCAATTAATTTATCCTTAAGGTTTCTTGTATGGTCCATACAAATTTCAAGCCAGATCCAGTGGAAAAATATATACAATATATACATTCATATAAAAAAATAATAATAATAAAAAAAAACTTTAACTATTGGGGTTTTTTGCAAGGTCCCTTTTTTTCTCAAGAAAGTCCAAGACAATCTGGAAAAAGTTCTGAAAATTACGCAGCATTGAATAACCCTCAATTAGATCTGTAAATACAATACTATTAAACCAGAATATGAGATTTTTAGACTTTTTGCCTTTTGCACTGCTTAGTGGCTTGCAGAAGAGCCATTTTCGATCCGCAGAAAACTGGAAATTCTGGCCAGAAAAAAAAAAACAAAAAAACAGGAACTACATGTTCATTCACTCTTTTCCAAAGATAATGTATGATGAGAAGACTAACATGAAGAAAAATAGAAGCTTGACCAGTGGTGATTTCCATGCGGATGTAAGGTATTCTCTGATACACAAAATCAGCCAACATATTTAAAACTTCTGGTCATGCTACCTCACTAGAGAGATGAACACACCTGGAGGAAAGTACTAACAGCTATACTTTCTCTAACAGATAGACAACCTTCTCACCCGGAGAGCAAAGATGATGCTCCTGGAGACTCCTGGCCACATACAGAAACAACATGCTTTTTTTAAATGTATTTTTTTCTCCTGTCATTTTAAATAATTTAATAGTGATTTAAAGAGGTGTGCAGAGAAGACTGATTAAAACCATCACAAGGGCACATAATGTATACACACACCTCACTCTGCAACACAGAAACATCAAAGCACTGCTCTGACTGTTACTCATCCCTGAGTGCATGGGTCGATCTACATCTAGTGTCCTGGGAGTCTCGGCAGCAAGTGACGTAAGGTGCATATCAGAGTTAGACATAACTGCTACCATGGTAACAGAAAGGCAGACCAGAGAGGGAGCTACATGGGAAAGCACATCCAGAACGAACAGGAATCCATCATACCTTAGAAGAGATATAGTTACTGAGATTTCTCACTGATTCATAGTGAACTGAAACTTTTCAGTGCTTTTATTTTTAGAATTTCATTTTTAATTGCAATAATAAAAAAAGAAGCTTTTTTAAATCACAAAAATGGACATTTTATTTTTCATTATATTTTCCTTAGGCCTAACTTAAACCTTATTCAAATTGGTAAATGAAGGTTAATTATTTTTTCCTAATTGTACTGGATGGGACAGATTTTAGCTTTAAGGGTTTACAACCAAACAATAGGGTAAATCACAATGATACAAGCACAGATTCAGGAAAGGAACGTTGTTGTCTAACGATGTTTAGAACTGGTCTAAGGAGCTCACTGGAATTGGATGTGTGGATCTGTCCTGCTACCAAGTCAAAGACCTACATATTTGTTCCTTGGAGTAGAAGATGAAAAAAATTATTATGCATTGTTATTTAGTACAATAGAAAAGCGAAAAGACAGACTGCACTGAAACAGTGATGCCAACAGTCTGTATCAGTAATTATATACTTGTAGAAAAAACAAAAACCAACAAATTCATCCAGTTATATAGGTTCATGGTCCTCCCGTTTTTACTTCTCGTGTCTCTTTGTGTGTCCAGTAGGTTCTCGTGTTTCTTTCCACCTTCCAAAATCATGCTTACAGTTGGAGCTACTATACTAATGTTTTCCCAGGGTTAAGTAAGTGTGTACCTTGCACCCAGTGTTATAGGCATAGGCTCTTGATCCTTCTGTTCCCACTGTGACATTGACAAGGATCAAATGCTTACTGAAGATGAATAAAATATTTTATTTATTGATCTTCTGTAACAGCTTTCTGACAAACACAGTGAATCCAACAGATATCCTAGGAACAGGGCAGGAATACACTGTCATTACATGTCATCACTTTTGGGTGGATTACTGTAAACCTTGATGCTCCACCAGGTTCATCCAGTTAGTCCAGAATGCAGCAATTATTAGTATTTTCTGAGAAGTTTCCCAGCAAAGTACCTTTCTATTACGTTTAGGATACAGAGGCAGCCTCACTATTACATTCTGGGCTTTAGATCTTATGCACACTACATTCTCTCCCAGTGAAATTTCACACTGAATTTTAAATCTTGTACTGTACCACAGCACCTAGCATTTTATGATCCACCATACCTACTTCAAATCAGAAGCTGCCGGCTTTTGATCCACCACGATCCCCTACTCCTGACCCGAGTTCTCTTCACATATACGTCACACTTACTGCTACTGAGGATGCCCCCATATGGACTGCTGAAACATCTAATAAGGCTACGGCGGATGGTTTTACTTAGAAACCATAAAAGTGGGTTAGGACTGTATTCGATCCAAACAGTTTTGCTATGATGGCTTAGATCTACAATTGCTCTGATAGTTTTAGGACTAAAATAACACTTTTGTTCCCAAGTCTCCAACAGTGATAACTCCAGCAGTTAATCTCAACAAGGTGCATCTGATATTAAGTTAAAATAATAATAATAATAATAATAATTTCCTGTTATAATTTTTTGACTTCAAAACACAGTTAGAAAGAGGATTTATTTGGTTATTTATTTATTTAATCTTTGCAATCACTCAAATGAGCTTGGGTTCCTGTTCGAGTCTGATTCTCTCAAGGTTTTTTCCTCATGCCATCCTGTGAGTTTTTCCTTACCACTTTCACCTCTGGCTTGCTCATTCATTTTTTAAATTCATATTTGGATTTTTTCCCCTGTAAAGCTGTGTGGCAACAATGTTCATTGCTAAAAGTGAATTTAAATAAAACTGAATTTATTCCACATGGTAATTAGACAGTGCTTCGCAGTAATCGCCAAGTTCTCGTTCTTGCCCCACCTCACTCATGCAATCGTCAGATTGATAATGATTCTGATTCTAGTATTCATGGTGTGTTCTGATGCTACCTTTTATTTAGGCACTCACCCCCAGACCTGGAGAAGTGTCCAGCTGCATAGTGACAACACTTGAGTATGCATAGTCTAAATGCTCTAATCAGCTTCTGTTCTTGCACGTTCATCTCAGTTATCTGCAGTTTTGATTTACATATCACCAGGGGAATAATCATGTACTCTGCACCTACCAGGGCTTTCATCTCTTCTGTAGTGGGCATAATAACCAAGAACCTCTACAGACTTGTCTTTACCAAAACCTGCTGCGATGACCAGTTCTATATTCCTAGCAAGTATTTGTACTTTCTGCATTTTGCACTTATCAAAATTTCAAAACCTTTCTATTCACTGTATCCCAGAAGAGGATAATTTTCCCCCTCACGATTCCTAAGTAATATCTTCTCAAGGAGTTACAGTGCATCTAAAAAAAAATTAATATAATGGAAAAGTTATTTTCCGCAGTTCCGCAGTAAGTGAAACGCTCACACTTTCTAAATTAATTACATGTAAACTGAAACATTTCTTTTTGGTTTTCATTTTGGTGATTACGGCTTACAGTTTACGAAAATCAAAAAGAATCTCAAAATATGAGAATATTTCCTAAGAAAATCAATCAATCAAGAAAGTATTTACAGTACAGAAATGTCCAACTACTGAAAATTATGTTCAAAAATTATGATCATCAATACTTGGTCTGGATTCTTTGAACACAAATTACTGCATCAATGCATTGTGGCAGCTTGTGGTACTGATTAGACGTTATTGAAGACCAAGTTGCTTTGATGGCACTTTTGTCATCTTCCTCTTGACAATAGCCCATAGATTTTTTACGAGTTGGCTTTGAAAGGCAAAAATTTACATGTAGGAGGACTTTTCAGAGCACTGGACCAATTCCTTTTCTCCTTAGCTCCTCAGGTAAGATGCTTCTGATGTTTGTCTCTGGTTCAGACGTGGCTTGATACTACGAATAAAGCAGTTGCCGCCCAGTTCTTAAGACTTCTGAGCGTGGTGGCTCTTGATATGCTTACTCCAGCATCACTCCATTCCTTAAATCGGCTTTGACAATCTTCTTAAGGCTGCGTCCATCCCTGTGGTTTGTGTAGTACTACTATACCTCTCCCTTCCACTCAATTTCCCATGAATATGATACGAAACCTTCTGTTGCTTACACTCCTTGTGGAGGGTGTCTATGATTGTCTTCTAGACAACTGTGAGATCAGCACTGATCTCCAGGATTAAGACTGAGACAAATGCAGTATTTACACTGTATGAAGAGTAGTGTATTCCAACTTGAAATTAAATATTGCAATATTTGGAAAATGCTGGATTTTAGATTTTTATGAGCTATTAGGCATAATCATCAAAAAAATGTATGAAATATTTCACTATAGAATTTAGAATACATGCCAGTTTTACTTAGAAATATTTCCACTATATTATAATTTATTGAGATGCACTATAATGGATCTATACCATGATAATCTGTAAAACTAAGCTTTGTTAAAACATTTATTATTAAAAGTGCTACAACTCATAAGTCAACATTATGCACCAATTAAAAAACCCTCATACTTGAACTAAAATTCATTGCTAGGCTTCGAATCTCATGTCTACACTTTAAAGACATGATATGCCTCTATGCTACACTTCACTCTATGCTTCACGCCTACATATCAACCCCATATTTCAAGCATACTTTACAACCCTAGAGCGTAATACTATACCTCAACACTATATGTTATGTTAATGTTCAACTCTTTCCATAGCATTCATATATAAAACAGCCATAACTTTAAAACCATTAACATTAAAAACTTCTAAGTTTTAGTTTCCCCTTGTACAGCCAGGTGGGCCCTGTCCCCTTGGGCCATGACTCCACAAGACCTCTGGGGTTGCACTGGGATGTTAGTGGCAGATCCTATGGAGGCCTCTGTGGATTGGGCTTGTTTGTTCAGCTCATCCCATGGATCCTTGATCGGATTGAGGTTTGGAGAATTTTGGAGGGAATTTCAGCAACCTTGGATTTTTTGACTGCTGAGCCCCATGCTCGGTGGGCTGTGGTGCACCAAATGTTCTGATAACTTTCTGTCATAGCCAGCATTGACGTTTTTTTTTTTTTTGGTTTCGGTGTGTGCTACATTGGCTTTTCTGTTGGATCAGACAAGACAGGCTGGCCTTCTGTCCCCAGATCTATGGCTGAGGCTTGGGTGCCTAAAATCCTTACACCAGTTTACTGGTATATTCAATTTACCTGGCAATGGTGTCAATGTTATGGCTGACTTGTGTATACTTTTATGTATTTTGTCATTTTAGTTTAGTCCAAGTATGATGTCTTCTCATTTTTCCCCCCCGAAATGTATGCTACTTAAAGACAACAGAAAAATGGCAATGCATGTTTGCAAAATTTCACACATACATATTGTTAGACATGTAGACACTATGTACAACATACATCTAATAGTCTCTGTTCTTCAATGGTCAAAACGTTTTCTTTGCTAATTAAGGTTTACAGCAATACTGTGATGTGTTTCCTGGTACCATTAAAGCACCTAACAGTGTAAACATTTGTATATATATATATATAGATATATTTCAGTAAAAATGCTTTTACGCATTTTTAAAATGCTCCTCCTTTTCATAGAAAAAGAATACCAAATTAATTATAAATAATAAAAAAATTAAATAAAATACATTCACTATAATAGTAAAGTTTATATTAAAAAAAGTATATTTACAGTGTCGAAAGCTCTTTTGTCAGTTCCAGCTGTAATTGATAAAAGTTCTGTAAAGAAACAGAATTTGTATTGCACTTGAAGAGACTGAACTGCTTGTACTTTTGGCTCACGATGAAAACCAGTAGAGCGAGTGGGTAAAGGATCAAATTAAAGGTAAGCATTCGTTTGACCACAAATTTAAAGCAGCAGTAGTCAATTTATTTTTTCGGGAGAATTTTCGGCCAATTTTAGTTAAATTTGTTTCAAGAGCTCAGTCCATCTCCGGTGAAAAAATCTCCTCATACTGTGTCCCGCACGTCCAATTTCAGAATCATCCTCATTGAATTTTTCGCAGTTCTCGAAAACCAAATTAACATCAATGATAAATGTCTCCAGATTCAGGTATCTGAAAATGAAAAACACAAGCCTAATTAAAATCACTATAATTTACAAGAATAGGCCCAAAGTATAGCATCTGCTTCCTGAAATCTCTGTCAAGAAAGGCTTTTTTTGGCCAAAAGTTTTACGTACCTTGATGCCTCAGCTAAAAGAAACTTTAAATATACTTCACCAAAATGATAAAGAAATGCCCTGTAACTATTATGATAATTAAAGAGCCAGTTCAAAAAAAGCCTAAAGATGCCTAAAATCTTGCAAGCTATGAGATATTTGTGAAATTTATTGATTTTTCTTTTTAATTGTTACACAGGTGTCTAAAAGAAAATGTTACAAAATTCCTATGATGTCAGGGTCTTGCTCCAGGCCACCACACACACATGTATTAAATGTTCATAAGCTGCTGTTCGTGCACAGATACATACTGGCTGTTGGAAAGTTTCTCCCGAATGGTGGAGAAGTCCATGGGTTTCTTGATGACTTTGCGGTAACCAGGGACCGATTTGGGATTGACAGGCATCATAAATGGCCAGGCGTCCTGATGATTTTGCAGCTCTGCCAAAAGCAATCTATACAGTAATGATACACAAATGAACTTTTAGAATACCAAATAAATAAAATCCAACCAAGATACATCATTATATAATTATATATCATTATAATCATATATACAGTAGCTGATATACTGCACGTGTGTGTTCACTTTGAATATTTCTGGTACCTGCACAGCTCCAGGTCTTTACTATTGTCTTGGGTGGGTTTAAAATCTTTAGCTTGTGTTGAGCTCTCCTGCTTAGTGATGTTTTTGCAAATGTTGTCATCTATTTTTCGCTTTCTTGTTTCTTTTCCTCCTTTCTTGGGTGTGCTGCTGGCACTGGTACTTCCTGTGTCGTTCTCTGAGCCGTCTCCTGTCACATAGACTTTCTTGCTGCGTTTGGCCCCAGACAATTTTTCGCCCCCTCCACTGTTCCGGCTGGCCTGCTTTTTACATTGCTGAGGTGAGTCGCATGCCTGTACAGAAAGTATAAGAGGGGTAAAATAAAAGATTAGATTTAATTAAATAAATAAAACAAATCTCACAAGATGCAAAGGTGTCTGTTAGAAAAACGAACACACGATCGAAACATGGAATTTGTGGTTCAGGTCATCATAAGTGAACAGTTAGCTTGTGCTATCTAGGTAAATTGATCTACCTGACGCATACCATACAGTAGTAACTATGAGGTCAAAATGTTTTTATTTTATTTTTTATTATTATTTTTTTTTTGTATATATGCCTTATTGTTTTAATTTAAAGGACAGCTTCCCTAACCTTGGCTATGCAGGCAGGGCAGAACCAATCTCCCTCAGGGATAGTAGTGATTTGGGGATTATGGCAGTATGTGTGGCATCCTTTATCACAGTCATCACACAACAGCAGCAGCTCTTCATTGTCCCCCTTCTGGCATAACTGGCAGTACTGACAGCAACACAACACAGCACTGACACTCAGCATTATCAGAGAACAAAGCACAGCTACAGTACTCCTGCCTTTTATAAATCCTTATTATGACTGCCAAAATTGCTCTCATCTGCTCTTTGGGAAAACAAATTGCCAATTGGAAAAAAAATTATATTATTATTTATTCATAGCTGTTGTGGACTGTTCCTGTGTATATGCCTTTTCCTTACCACTTTCATGATGGATCTCTCCCATGCAATAGAATGCTGCAACTGCTGCAGACAGAGTGAGAGCTGGGCACCACTACGCACTTGATGAAGGGCTTTCCTCCACACCTTCAACCCTGGGGACACGTCTTCTTCACCTCTATAGGAGAAAAGCAAAGAGTTAAACACTCACTTGGGAAAGGGAACGTCCACACCCACAGCCCCACTCAACGTTAAAGGCGTTGGCCATACAAAATTTCCCAACAGGGAAAGTGTGTGCATCTAATTAAGCAAAACAGCATTTTTAGGTACACTTGTTCTTTTTAGGGCAGAAACATAACACGTGTATGCAAGTGAACAACAGAACAGTAAAACAGCAGAAAACAATACCAATAACTCAGGCCTTTACAGTATTTAGGTGCCAATTACTGATAATATATAGTGTTCTTAATGTCCAGAGCATTGATATATTGGACATAGCTCACTACTCATACATTCTATTCAGGAAAAATCTGCCTAAATAAGCAGATTTTGTGAAATAGTGTTGATGTTAAAGTCCCAATTGGATGAAGACAGACGTCTTTGGCTCTGATTTGTTTTTGTACAAACATCAGAGGCAGCAGTTTAACTTCTTTTCACGAGTTCCTTTAAATTTTGACAAACATGACAAACTGATCTACTAGCGAAAATGCTACCAAAGACCTCGTCATTAGGAAACTGAACATCAGTGCTAGCATGCCCTGAAAGCTTAGCAAAATGCCTGGCAGTTTCTGTTACTAACTGTGGCCAAGAACCATGTATTCTATCAGAAAATGGCATTTGCAGGCTGTTCATGACTTGCATATTATAAAATTCGATCTAATTTTTAACCAAGATAAACCACACGATAATAATGTCAGTCATTAGCTCTGCTCAAGGCAGGATTCCATGATCTGTCAATTACAGGCCTGATTTCATGCAGTTTGTCATCCTAATATTTGTCCCATTTACTCTATCTCTCGATGGATGTGACCAGTTCACAACCAGTATGAACAGTATGACACCATGTACGACTGTGAATGTGACAAATAAAATTTGAATTTTTAAATTTGAAAACCAGTATGATGCAAGCAAATATACTGCACACGTCATTCACAGTGCAACTGCAAGCCATAAACCTAGAGTACTGACAAATTAATGCGACAAGTGGCAGGTAGTAGTATGTAGACAAGCCAGCATACAGTAAGTGTCAGCCCGGGGAATACTCATGTACTCTGTGTAAGAGAGAGCGCACACAAAAACAGGAAAAAGGAGTTGAGTGATCATTGGAACCAAGATGCTGAAAGACCTACCTATCGCAGTCAGCACTAATTGTTGTTGCAGGAGCTGGTATGCTAACCATACCCCTGTTATCCAGAGTGATCTGGACGGTGGTGCTTAAGGGACTCTTCAGGTACCTTCTCTCAATATTCCTCTCCAGCATAAACAGGCGTGACACTGCAATGTCCAATGGATTATTGGCGCGTCGCACAATGTCTGTACTTTCACTCTTGGCCACAGCCTTCTGCTCATAATAGAGCAGGTCGTCCCTCTCTGACGCCGGTTCTGTGGGCCTCCAGCCCTGATAACATAGGAGAGAGAAAAATGCATCAATGCACCCAGGTGTCTATTTGAGGAATTGGTAGAAGCAACAAAATAAAAGATACGTACTTTGACCTGTAGACTAGCGGCGGTGACTTTGCGTTCCAGCTCTTCAACCTGTTGAAGGACAGCAATGTCCATATCCATGGCGTGTTTCTCAATACACCATCTCTGCACTGTGCCCTCACACACCTGGCTCCGCTCTAGCTCACCTACATCGATTGTGGCAGCTATACACATACAGAAATGAAACGATAAGGGTTCGCCTTAAAGTCACTCAAAATTCGCGAGTGTAGTTCTTTATTACAGGACTTAAATATTGCTACTAAGGCTCTAGAAATTTTTTTCAGCATTACAATGTGCATCTTTAATATCAATAAGGTACAGGGTTTACCATCTTTGTTTTTGGCACAGACTTGACTGAGGTATTCCATGTGTTTCTGGATTTGTTTCTGTAGGACTCTCTCTCTGATTCCACGGGAGTGACAGGCACTCACTATACGGCTCAACTCTTCAGAGCTGGACACCTTCCACCACCCGGTAAACATCTCTACAACATGCACAGATAAATATACAATATAGTACCATTTAAAGCACAGTAGCAAAAAACTTGAACTTTCAAAGGAATATATAAACGTAGACATTATTCGTGCTCTCCTACCTTGTGGAATTGGCAGTGGTGAGGGCAGGTCCTGATTTTTGGCCATTTCTAGAGCAGGGGATTTCTCATTTGATTGTACTGGGGACTCAATCTTACTGGTGGACACACTGGGGGTCAGGACGAGACTTGGGGAAATGGACATGCCGTTGAAGGTCATATTTGAACTCATCATTTCAGGTTGCCATCGAGGAAACTGCAAACCCTTCATGTGCTTCATCTAAAAATAAAAAGGAATAGACCTTTAAACAACGCCATAAAGTCAAATTTCATAGAAGTCAGTAACTCTCTTAATTCTCATACTGTCACTTTTACATGCATTAGTGTGACAGTATGAGAATTAAGACCGTCACCTTTACATGCATTAGTGTGACTGCAAGGGAAACAGCACACATACCTGCAATCCTTCTATTAAAAAGTTAGTGACTGGTGCAGTAGAAGAGGGACTGACAGAAGAGGTGATGCTTTGGCTCTTGCTAGAGGAGAGAGTGGAGGTGGACTGGGTCATGCTGTTGCTGGTGGCAGGTGATGAGGCTTTGGTACTGCAGGATGATGGATTTATAGAACTGGCTGTCAAAGAAATCTTGTCACATGGGGAACGAGGCAGCAGGCTGAACCAGTGAGTATGTTTCTCTGCCAAAGTCCTACAGAGTTGATCACTACTTAGACAATGCTGCCAGTTGCCAACGTAGCCAGGGCTTAGTAGCAGACTGCTGACCTCAGATTTCATTTCCTGGTTTATGTTAGTAGGGAGGCTGTTGGTTAACATTGTTGAAGTGTTTGTATGTAAGGGAGGGAGAGTGGAAATTATGCCTTTAGAATCACTGCTGCACTTCTTTGTGACCTCTAGCAGTTTGCTGAGTTTGGAAAAAGAACTTGGCTTCTGCAGGAACAGATTAAATGAGCCATTCTCCTGCTGTTGATCCAGACCGGAGTTTTCATGCCTTGCCTTAGGGCTGTTGTAAGGTTGCTTAGCAGGTACCTCTGTGGGCTCCTCTTTAACTGAAATCCACTGAGCGCTCTGCAACCGCTCAGACTCTTGCTGAAACACTTGTGGATCTAAAAAAAACAAAGTCAAACCTTAGTCATACAACTTCATGCATTTAGATTCGCAACCTTTAGTGCTATATTGAGTAATATTAGTGCTTAGATTTCAATTGCTAATGTGTGATTTACAATGAAAGAATTTAGAATAAACGGTGCGTTACTCTTACCCTCTTTATTGCCTGTACTCTCAACAAACACCCCTCCACACTGGGGAAGAGCCCAATAGCGCCTCTTATAGCGATCCTGTCCTAGCATTATCGAATGCAGTGAGGGTGAGGAGTCAAACATCTTACGACGGATCAGAAGCTGTTGCTATAATGGACAAGTATCACCGTTAAAATTCTGTAGTGTATCCTTTACCTTCAAGTAATCCCAATAATAATAATGATATTAATAAGAATAATAATACATTTATTAGTTTACATACGAGTTTACCTTGGATAATTTCTCTATCTGTTTCTCTAGTTCTTCCACACTAGATGTTTGATCCTCGTCATCCTGAAAAAAAAAATAAACAAATAGAATAATTACATAAATGTTTGTAAACAAACATCTGTATTTAAATGGATGATGCCATTTTTTTGTTTTCAGAGCTACTTGCTTCCTACCATATGCTGATACAGTACATACCTCTTCCTCACATGTCTCAGTTTTCTTGCATTTCTTCCCTCCATCTTCCTCTTCATCCTCCTCCTCTCCTAGATCATTACTGTCATCATCGTCATCATCATCATCATCAACGCCTTCAACCTTTCTCTTGTGTTTGTGGCCAGTGGTAGGTGTTCCCAAACCCTGGCTCTCATCACCTCCTACACTGCTATCACGCTTCCCAGTCCGCTTAGCATAGATTATTCTCATTCTAAACACACAATTTTGTGCTAATGACTTACATGTGAGGTGATGGTCATTTTACACCGAATCTATAGCTTCAATTAATGAAAACAAGATTCTTCTTCTTCACTACTTACTTGCGAAGGCTACTCTCAATGATGCATCTTTCCCTCCGTAGGTTTGTCATCTGGTCAATCCTTTTGTCAATTTCCCTGCAGACCAAAGAGGAAAACAATTAAACGTACCATCACAGGAATTAATTATTTTGTATTTTTTGTCTTTTCCGGTATACACATGTGTGAGACGTTAAAGGACGTACGCAACCACGCTCCTGTTGCTGGCCAGCTCATTGACCAAGAAAGCCATGATTGAAACTTTCTGAGTTGGGGTGTGGGCCTGAAATCCTTTGGTCTTTAAACTCTCTGGCAGTGGTGAGAGCTCCGTCTGACTGGAGTGGGCGGCCATGTAGATCTGCAAAATCTCTGACATGTTGTCCCGGTTTATCTCCACACTGGAAACATGCTCACCAAGAGCCGTTTTTGCCTGCCACACAACATACATAAAATAATTAAGTGATTAAATTTACAATAGCTAAAATATTATTTTGGCCATTTTGTAAAGCTATATAATACATCATAACATAACAATATAACATAATTCATCACTATTTTCAGAATGATCCAAAAAAAAAAAAAAAGAAAAAGAAAAGAAAACAGTTTGTTAGGTTTCCTAATGAACAATAAAGTGTTTTATGATGCATGGTTAAAGCACGCTATAAAATTACATAGCAAAACATAGATTAAGCTGATGTAAACGTTAAAAAATGCAATTATGTAAGAAAGTCTCTAAACAACAGTTGCTTTGATACCATGGCAGTATCCATGCAATACCTTACACCATATATTCCATCTATCTGTTGCCAGCATGCATATCTTACTTCCTAAGTAAGGAAGCTTTCTTTCGCCTGGCATGGCTTACCAGGTGACCTGTCTAATTCCCCCAAAAAACTGATATCCATCAACAAGGAATCAAGCTCATTTGCCCTTTGAGACATACTCCTCTGTGCATTATTACACCTCGGTCATTTATAGCATTTATAGCAAGTGTTACATTGGAGCAGTGAAAATCCATTAAAGAAGCTTACCTTCTATGTAGAGGAGAACCAAAAACGTTTGAAGAACTTGTCTAATGTTAGAAGCTGTTGCATTTAGTGTTTAAGTAAGTAACTAAGCTACAGTATGTATTAGCTAGTAGTGAATATGAGCAGGTTTTCTTATGTTAGTTTTACATGTACTCAACTCATGTACTCAAGTTTTCGGTTTGTTTCTCACAGTTCTACATCTGCTCCTCTTAATATGCAGGATGTAGTGAAAGGACACAGCAGGGATGAAAAGGATGGCAGTGTAGCAGAGACTGAGGTGAGCTGGAAACTACATCTGCCCTTAACCTCAAGGGAATGAAAACCATGACCTCATTAATCTTTGCGTTCTGTCAATGTATTACTATAATTTAAGTATCGCTACATTTTATATTTCTTTCAGCATAAATACAGTAAGTGAACAACTTATGGATGGTTGGGAAGCAGTAAAACACTGACATTATTAAAAAGAAAAAAAAAGGAAAATAATGATTAAAAAAAAAACACTCTTCACTGTAATGTCTGACTGAGAATTTTGTCCTTCCACCGCTTTCTTCCAAAGCGCCGCCCATGAAATACGCCCTGGGACCCAAATACACAATGTTCTAAAGAATTTTCACTATTCTGTTCCACAGCCTCTTGACACCAGTTTGCGTCAGTGTCGGGTAAAGGTGTGGGGACCATTTGCTCCGAATCAAGGTTTTTGTGCACACATGTTCCTCACCATTGATCCTGGTGGAAAGCCTGGATCACACACTGCAGCAGACAGCAGGCCAATGAGCAGATCCTGCAACTGTGTTGCACTGGGACTCAGGTTGAGAAGTCCTGCCTGTAACATGTGAAGGGTGGGCAGTTTAGTGCTGCGGTCCAAACGCAGCACTTTCCCAAAGCAGCGCACGAACTGCATCACCATCAGGCAGTCCCCAAAACAGCTATCTGGCAACAGAAGACCTGGTAACCGTGACAGCTCAGGCAGTGCCTACGGAAGAAAATGGGGTGAAAAGAAGGTGAGCATTATTTCATAAAGCTATACCAGTATGCTTATAATGAAATGTTTGCAGATTTGTACTGATGCACAGCTTGCTCTGCACTGGCATCGCTCTCCTCAAAAAGCTAATTAGCAACTATTTCAAGATTCAACTGACACAAATGTAGTTAAATATAAATATTGAGATGTAGTATTTGCTTTGGCCACTAGATGGCAATGTGAACATTGTGAAAACAGAACAACAACAACAAAAAAAGCAGTTAATGTCACAGAGCCAGTGGTTCTCAGCTCTGGTCCTGGAGGATCACAGCCCTGCACATTTCAGTGTTTTCTTAGCTCTCAGCACACCTTATTTAACTAATCAACTAATTAACAACCTTTTTAAAATTGAGGTGTGTGTGGTAGAGCAGGGAAAACACTACGATATACCTTCCAGGACCAAGGCTTCATACCACTGCCATATAGTATACAAAGTAAGAATCAAAACAGAATTCTCCAAAAAAATTGGTGAAAGAGTCTGTAATAAGACAGTTGTGTGTGGAATAATGACGGCACAAATACCTTCTGATCTGGCAGGCACATGTCTTCATTGGGTTTGTTCAGCTCTTTAACCATCTCTAACTCCAGCCGTCTAAGCTCAAGTTTGCGCTCTTTGTTTAAGCGTTTCTCATCTCTCTTCTCCTGCTTCAGACGCTCTCGCTCCTGTAGCCAGATTACACAAGCCAGAAGTCATTACTATTCAACATGGCACTTTTATTGAAAATTACTCTTTCTATACTTTCATATAATAAAAAAAAAAGTGGCAGACATTTGTGAGGTTAGGATGTTGTTTCTCATTTATAAGCTGCATTTTATTTTAGGAATACACCAGACACACCTCAGCTCTCTTCCGAGCCTCCATGACTTTAATAAGCATCATGTGCTGCTTCCGTCTCTCCCGTTCCTACAACACCACGAAACGCAACATTTACCATCACATGGATGGACATAAGTACATGTATGCCATGACCTTAACAATAAAGTACAAACACTTAAACTGAACATAAAAACAAGGCAATTTAGATTAGATTAAGCACAGGAAAATCTAAATCAAGTGTAACAAATGGAAAAGAATACGGCACCGGATAGATAATAGACATACAGTGCAGTGTATGAAAGCAGTATTGCAAGGATGTTAAAAAAAAAAAAAAAAAAAAAAGCAAAGCCAGTACTCATCAGATCTCAACATCTGCCACTAAAATAAAGTCACTATCTTTAGTTCAGACAAGTGTTATTAATTAAACTGAAGTTTTCTACATGCTGCCCTTTAGAGCACAGTCAGCTGAACAAGGGAGGGAGATGTGGGAGAATCCTTCACAATAATGTCTGTGTCCTTCCTCTCAGTTATTTAACTAAATGTGTCATTTAATCAAGTCAGACATTAAACTGATTCGGTAGTAGAATTTCTCTACACAGATAAGTAAAAGTTGTCAGTGCTGCATAATTTAATGAGCCCAGAGTAAGGCTGGTTAAACCTGTGGTTTAACAGTTAAACAGACATTTTGGAAAATGATTGAATGCAACCTTATGGTGCCCATCACATTTGGACAAATGGATAACTTTGTTTTAATACAGAGATAATAGAAAAACAAACAAACAACAAAAATCTGTTTTTGGGATGTCATGATTTCAATGAGTTAATGATCAGTGGACATCAATAGTGCAATAGTACGTACAGTACATTGTTTCTCTCTCTCCCTGGCACAGCCAGAAAACGTACAGTATGTTGCATAATGAGAGCCATGCAAAGGAAATGTAGGCATGACAGCAGCCTGCTTATGCATTACAATGGGCAACCACATCACAAATAACTCACAACGTAGTGGGAGATGTACAAAAGTAAACATACCCATACCATTTCTAGTCTATGCCTCTCCAATTCCTGCCAGAAAGAGTTGGCAAAGAATTAAGAGAGAGACAAAAAAAAAGAAAAAAAAAAAAAGACATTTAACCACCTTCACGAGCAGTTCCCAAAGTGGGCGGAACCCAAATACCACAAGAATGTTAAAAGGATAAGCACTGAAATATGGGAGATATCCAAGGTAGAGACACAGAACAATGTTTCTGATTAAGTTGCCCTTTATAGCAGACACAAGCGGAAAGACTTGTTACTGCATACCTGTTGCTTCAGAATGAATGCCTGTTGTCTACGTAGTTCTTTCTCCTGAACAACAGTAGAAACAACACACATACACAGGATCTGAGTAAAGTTTAAAACACACAATATCAAGACAACATGATATTTATACATGCATATCGCACGCATGCGCGCAGAAAAATGGTTGGTTAACTTGATTGGCCAGGTGTAGCAGCTTCAAATTGTGTGTCCAAGTGTAGCGAAGTGGAAAGACAGGAGTTACTCAAACACAGACAGTCTGTGCCGTTATTAATTTACAACAGCCTGCTTGTCACGTCTCAGGAATATATCTCAATATATCACAAGTATGGGCACAAGTATACAGTAATCACTGTTACCTTCAGTCGTTTCTCAACTTCTAGGGTTTTTGCATTAATGGCCTGCTCTTTCCTTTTTCTTTTGGCCTGGAAAAAAAAAAAAAAAAAAAAACGGGCCTTTTCCATCAAACTAAATAGTTGAAAAGATGTGCAAGTCTGGCATCAGTGTTTGCTGTTTATTTATTTATTTATTTGTTGTGATTTTAACATGTTCAGTACATTCTGAGACTACCTGACCCTGTGGACCAACCAACTGTTCTCATGGATATTGAATATTGTTTTCTACTGAGTATTCAACAAAATTATGAAAAAATTAGGTGTCTTTATTTTGTTCATAATGCAATGAAATGGAGCAGGAGGGTCTCTTGTTTTTATTCGAGTGTACCAACCTTTTCTAATGAACTTACTTGGTCTTACTTGGTAATTCCCCAATCATTATGAAAGATGACACAGCGTCTATTTTTGGTTGGAATGCAATAAACAACAGGTTTTCTCTTAAATGAACAGACGATCAGCTGAAAAATTTAGGTGGCTCACTTGAATTGTTTAGAGCATCCACAGGGGAAACATTTGCCTGGTGATATAATAGCCAGTTTATTTGAAGGTAATGATGCAGGAACATTTAAAATGAAAGCACCTAGGCATTTGGCTCCTGCTTGTTAACATTAACCTCCAATTACATACTGTGTTCTGGAAACACGTTTGATGTTTTAGCAATTTTACAAGCAACATAGTGAAATGTGTAATATCAGTGTGTGCATTTTCATGTTTTAAAAAAAGTCCTGTAACGTTATTGTGTTTGATTTTTGTTACATGTGGCATAGCGGTGCAAAATTTGGAAATGCCAATTTGCTTAATGTTTATGTCTTTAGACTGTTGGAGGAAATTGGAGTACCTGGAGGAAACCCACCAAGCACATGGAGGACATGCAAACTCCAAAATAGTCAACACATTTTTATTAATAATTTGTTGGAGCCCTACTACACAGTCAGAAAACATGGCATGCGGATGTATGGCGAGAGGCATTTATTTCACAATACAGTGTAAAATTTCCCAACTAAAGATTGGGCAATTAAAGATTTGTGCAGAACAGCAATCTGAACATTGTGGTTAAGGTTTTCCTGCTATGTGTGGATGAGGATACAGAGCTTGGCTGACATATTACAAACATATTGTAGGTCAGAAGCCAATCACTCTTTCATCCTATTAGCCTGACCTTGATTTAAAAAGAAACAAAACAGAAAAAAGGATAAGGTTTTTATTTATGTAAAGGCATGCTTTACAAGTAGCTGTTTATATGGTTTATCAAGTATGGCATCTTTACACCATGATATTTTGAATAATAGCTTAAAACAAAGAATAGTGAAAGAGCATTTTATTTTTTAAATCCCTCAACAAAAGCATTGTAAGGATAAAACCTTTATTAAAAGCAATATTTTAGGTTTCTTACATATTTTTTTCTGTTTATATCTGAAAGGATTCTTCTAAGTTTTTTAATCATTTCTATAATTACAGATTAATGAGTACCCTTTTTGTGACATTCCATTATAGATCTGATCTGAATCATAGCTCAGTTTCACTACAAATGTTTTTGTTTTTACCTCAAGTATCTGCTGAGCCCGGAGCTCCTTCTCAACACGAATTTGTTCGAGTCTTTTGACCTTCTCCTGTTAAAGAGAGAATTTTTTTTTTTAGCAAAAATAAGAACATGTATTTAGCACTCTACTCTGTTAATAGTGCTGGAAAACTATATAAAAAAAAAAAAGGAAAAAAAAAAGTAGAATCAGAATGCGCATGCACATATACACACACCATATAAAACGTATGAGGTTCCACTAATAACTGACATTATCGTGCTGTATGTTTCTAGTGCTAGTGGAAATGTAGGGTTTCTTTTGAGAGGTGGTGTTGTGCAGGTTGTGTGCACCAATGTGGGGGAAAAAAAAAACACAAGTGAAACCTCTACCTGCTGCTTTAGAAGCTTTAGCTGTTCTTTCTGCTTGCGCTTTTCCGCTGCTGCCAGCAGGGCTGAAATGAGACACATGTTTAGACCTAGTTCCTGTACCACAGACTGAGTTATGATTAATTCTAGATTTAGAGATTTATTTTGACTGGGAGATGTTAAATCACACCAAGTCATAATGAAAGAGTGAATCACAAGGAAAAGTAATGAACATGGGTGAATTGAAAGAATGCAGAAGGTATGGATTTAAATCTAGAAAAGAGTAAAATGTATATTTGATACATTTGATATATTTGATCACGAAAATCATTCAAAACAATAAAAACTAAGCAGCCACACAGGTTTTATTAGCAAACATACTCTACACACTAAAGAATTTCTAAAATGACTTGCTTGGCAGACATTTTAAAACGAATGTGTCCAAGCTGTGCAGTGTATAACAGCTTTACCTTTTTGTCTTTTGGCCTCTTTTGCAGCTTGTGCAAGAGCCCTTTTTTCCAGTTTTCGTATAATCTTTATCTGAGCGGCCTGCCGTGCAATCTCTGACCCAGAGAAAACAGGAAGTGGAGAGTGAATTTTCATTTGCTCCTTGCCCAACATAATGTTCTCATGACTAACAAATAACAAAAAATCCAGGAAGCATGGCTCTAATCATCTTAAAGCAATGCAGTAGAAAAAAAATGCAGGAAGCATGATGCTTTTACCTTACACATGCAAATGCTATATTCCTAATATGACCCGTCATTGCAATTTACACATTACGTAGCATTATTCGATCATGTTAAAAAGAGCTTTGGAGTGAGGAGAGAAGCCATTCAGAATCCTGAGTGCACCTAAGGAAGATGGAATCTCACCTTGTGCCTCCAGTTTCCGCTGTAGTTTAATCAAAGCAGCATTAGCCACCTCGGCCTCACCCACACTATGTGGTTTTCTTTTCCTTTGGCGAGAATGTAAAGGATCATCCGTACACTGGAGTTCCAGACTCTTAGGACGACCTCTATGTGCCTCCATTGCCAGGATACATGGAATGACCTCATCCTCTTTCAGCAAGCACCACTGCAAACCCTGGAATTCAGCAGGACATAATCAGCCCACAAACACCAATCACTCATCTGCACTGAAGGATAACACTGTTGTCAGAACAACTGATTCTATAATTAATGATGAAGTACAAGCAATGAATAAATAAATAAATAAATAAATAAATAAATAAAAATCAATGGAACTTGTCAAGCATCTTTATTTTTTTCCCCCCACCTCCATCCTGGATTATACAGCATTTTTTAATATTAATGTCCATATTTTTACAATCTGTCTCATCGGCTCTGCAGTCATCAGAGTGATTTTGAGTAAGAACAAGTAGTGAATCCAACCACAGGAGGTGGACGTAAAAAAGTGTTACAATAGTGTTAAAAAGGCTGTTATATGGGAGGGAAAACCTGACCTTTCAGTGGCCTGTTCAGTTAAGTGGTTGTTTCATATTATTACAGAAAGCGGTGTTTCCTCTTCTGTTCTGCTATTTCAGACATTTTTTTAAGGTTGCATAATTCACTTTTAACTGTCAAGATTGTAAATGTGCTCGCACATACACGAATACAACAGAATGTTTCTCATGCAGTCAGACCAACAAATATTCCTCATTAACAATTCGGCATGAAATGACAGGCTATGAATATAAAATGAACAGTAAATCACCTCGGGTCCTTCTCGAGCTTCATAGAAGTTGCCAACCCTTATTTTAGCACTGAAGCTGAAATGGTCACGGGTGATCTCACTTATTCCATTTCTTGCCAAGTACTACACATGTACAAGAGAGAAACGGCATAAGTACAATCTTATGAAAGTACCTAATTTAGACAGTTTGTTGATGTATACTAAGATATGCATAAATGTTATGTTAAATAAATACATATAAATACATATTCCATTTCCTACTTCAATATTAAACAATTATTTATTGAAATCTCAAATCTCTATTATTTGTAGAAATCTCAAATCTGAATGACCATAAAATGTCAGCTTATTGTCTGTTACAGCAGCTATGACAAAAGTGCCAGCTATAATTTCAATAATGGATTTATTTTAATGCACATATTGCAATATGCTATATAATATGGTAACTAATCCACGGGAACTTGCATGAAGGATGTCTTACATAAATCTTAGAAATGATAAAAAAATAATAATAAAAAATAAAAAAGTAACCAATGTTATTCAACAAAATAAAACACATCATCAATGATATGAAGCTTTGTCAGTGCTTTGTAATGGACAGTATGACTTCCAGTCGTGAGAGAAGCTTCAGAAGAGAGGTCTTTATCTAATTACCTTTAATGCATAGACAGAAAAAAAAATTAATTGGAACACTTTAGGATGTGCTGTTATTGCAAGACAAGATTGTATCGTTCTTACACAAGATAAAACTACATCAGTAACTCTAGATATTGGAACCCTGACAAAACCAAACTAATCTCCATTAGGACTGATTATTACCTTCATAACATCTGGGTATTGTTTGAGTTTTTTGCCACAGGGAGCATAGTAGGCCACTTCGCCCTGCACACGGCCACAGACGTTTGTAATGCGGGTCTCTCTTTTCCATCTGGAATGTATTGAGTTGGTTTAGAATTGTACATTTGACACTACTTACACATATATACACACATATACACACTGACTAAGTAATCACGATAAATTGTCTTGTCCTAATGTCAGATTCACTCTCTACAGAAGCCCTGGCACAACCCAGACCAGTTATTCAAATCAGGTGCAGCAGGCTTGGCCAGCTGTGTGTCACAGCAGAACACTCCAGAGACCTGGAGTCACTGTGAGTGCCAACAAACTCCATCATGGGAGGAAGCATGGATGGATGGGTGGAGGAAGGAAGGAAGCCAGAAACAGTGGCACTTTCTTCTTTTCTCCTCTGGACAGGTGCCACGGCTTTAGTCAAGCAAGTCTGAGCCTGACTTAAATGGAGCATGGGCTGAGAATTTTTTTAAGCTTTACTTTGGCTTTTCATTTTCTCTGCCAAGCACACACCTTCTTGATGAATTTACTGACTTTATTTTAGTGTGTTAGCCGATCACTTTTTGATATAAAGAGTACGTTTTGTAGTATCGCCTTCGGGTCTTTGTGCGTGGAGTTTGCATGTTCTGCCCATTCTTGGTGGAATTCCCTGTGTGCTCAGGTTTCCTCCCATAATCTAACGACATGCAGATGAGGCCAATAGCTGTTATCAAATTGCCCATACTGTATGAGTGAGTGTGTGAAAGTGTGTGTGCTTGTGCCCTGATGGATCGGCACCCCATCCAGCATGTACCCCGTCTAGTGCCCCAGGATAGGCTCCAGGCCTCTCATGACCCTCAACAAGAAATGCACTATAGACAATGAGTGAGTGAGTCAGTATGTTTTTTCCTGCATTAGTTCTTTTATAGAGACTGGATTTCTTACCCCTGTGTAAGAGGCCTACGCAGTGCCTGCTCATCTGTCACTCTTCTTCTCTTTGCTGAAAGTGAAAAACAACCTACAGTAATGAGTGCTCACAAACAAATCATGTCCAAGTAATAACTTTGCTTATGTTGACTTGTTCTATTTTCATGGTTAGGATCTAAGAAACAGTGACTTTAATGTAGTGTATTTTATTACCTGGGGCTGTGGCCCCACATGATGAACTTGGGGTGCTGTGATAAGATAGAGCCCAGGAGCTGTGCATAGTTTGCAACTGTTTAGCAGGTTTATGGATTTGTAGGTTAAGTGAACTAGAGCTGTTGATCTTCCCAGTAGAAGGGTCTGTCGAAGAGGTTGGTCTTTTAGTCAGTTTAAGTGGAATGCTCTCTGTGTCAGTATCCATTTCTTCATCTTTAATATCCTCATCTTCATTATCAGAGTCAGTGTCCAGGTTACTGCCGGACCCTACAGAGAATGAACGCAAGTGAGGGTTCATCATGTACGCATCTATCAATACTATTAGCAGATTACTAAAAATACAGCTTTGACACACAAAAATCACATTAATATACCACATTTTTACTATACAAACCTGACAAACTGTCACTTAAATCTTCCTCTTCATCATCCTCATATTCCCCTGACCCATCGGAGTCTTTGCTGCTGGGAAAGTCAGATACCATTTCCCTGAACATTTTCCCCTGGAGCAGTGACCCTCTGCTTGCCCTGCAGGCGACTTGCTGTGTGGAGGCTTGATTTGAGGCAGGAGGTCCGGAGTAAGACTGTCTGGCTCCAGTGCTCAGGTTGATGGGGGTGTTAAAGCAGGGACTGGTGGCTGCTAGTAAAGGCTTATCTGGGGTTTTAGAGCCATCAGAGCGAGGTTTGGTAATAAGTGCCAGGGGAGCATCCTGCACATTACTCTGAACAACTCCATTATTATGGGAAGAGTTCTTCTGCAGGGTGGAGGGGAGAAACAGGTTGGAGTGCTGATGATTGGAGGGGTTGAGCTTGTAGCCATATGGAGGTGAGAGTGATGAAGACAACACACTTTTCCTCAGGGATTTATTTGTTTCTTGGTGTTCGTTTGCCTGTGGGGAAAACAATGTTCATAAGTTTTAACACCAAACAAATTTTTTGTACTTAAATTAATTCTAATGACTTTTATTAGATGGACATTATGGACGCAGTGCTGAAAAGAACAAAGTTACTAGAAAAATATAACTACAAAAACATCACACACAGATTTCACCTTTTGCTTTGATTACATATGGAATGCGGTGGACAATTCATGTGTGAAAATGATTCCTCATGCTCCCATAAACCATTTCACAATTTGAGTCCTGGAATACGCCTGTGCCATCAGGGTAGAGAAACTTCTCTGTGTGTGTGGAAATGCTCTTACTTTCACTATTAAACATGGCTCTGATTTCACCAAGTGATCTCCATTCATTATCTTTTTTCCTGACCACATTTCTTCCACAAAGTTGACGTTTCCTATTTCCTATTATCCTTGCAGGTTTTAATAATGCATTATTCTTAACCCAAATTCAGACATCTCCATATTTGTTTCCATTGCTTGATGCAGGCCAGTAATTTTACCCTTCTGAATAAAAAAATTAAAAAAAATTTTGGCATGATATTTAATTTTCCAAAGTTCAAATTTCCTGTTCCAATTCATACATTCAATAATATTCATTTTATTTAAATGGCTTATTGGCGTACAATTCCTTGCCAAAAAAAATAATAAATGTACTGACCTAATAACAACAACTGGATTAATCCATAGCATCGTGGTGCCATGCTCATTATGGCACAACTTTGAGACCTGAGATGCTAAAACCGGTAACTATGCTCAAACTTCAATGCTACAATAAGCTGTCATAGCCTACGCAGGGTGTCTGTATTAAAATCGTGTCCATTTGTACTTATTGTAAGGCAATACAAGAATAAAAACATGCTAAATTTTTTTTTATCCATATTATTAAAGCATTAAAACAAATAGAAATAGCAGAGACATACTTATTAACCAGCCAACAGTTTTTGCTGTTTTTCTAATCGATTTCTGAAACCCTGTGAGTGGTCCTGTATTATTCATGTTGTATGTATGTTGAAAAGACTTATGTTTGATATGAATTAATTACTGCACTGAGTACCAGCACTAAGTACCAGCACCTGTTTGCCATCACCACCCTCAGCACAGGCTGCATAAAGTAAATACAGTGCAATATTATTTAAATAGCCTACCACAAAGGAGGCAGGCAAGTCCTTGTTGGAGTTTTCAGTCTGTGAATTCTTAATAAAATGCATTTTCTCATCCTTTTAGATTCCTCCTGTATATGTTTGTAATTGGGAATATAATAATGCCAAGCCCTACAACCTGCCCATTAGAAACCCCAGATTTTATGTCATTTCCTTACAACAGTAATCTTTACCAGGATCTGCAATCCAGTGCTAGTGATGTCAACATAAGACCAAAAAAAAAAAAAAAAAAAAAAAGAGTGGAAAGAAGTGAGAAAGAGAGGCAGACGGTTACCTGCTTGTGCTGAATATAGTCACTAATGTGCAGGAGGAACTCGTCTGGAGAACACCTGGCTTTTTTTAGGGATGAAGTTTTGGGTAATGTGGTGATAGTGGAGGTGCTGGGAGAGGAAGAGAGAGATGTTGGCTTTGGACAGGGAGAATGAGAAATTGGTTTTGGAGATACACAGACAGAGCGAGTTTTTGGAGATGAGGACACGGGGAGAGGTTTGGGAGACAAGGTGAGACACAATGGTTTGGACGAGCCATCTCGACTGGGTTGTGGAGGGAGAGAGAATGTCTTGGCGCTGCCCACTCCTGTGGCCTGAATGACGCTGGTGTGTTTGCTGTGTTCTTCTCTTGTTTCTGAGCTGCGGAAGCATAATGGTGCAGCCTGGGATTGGGTTAGATCCATAGAGCACAGATCTGGTCGAATAGAAAAGCAACCTGTAGTTTGGTCCATCTGTGAGGAGTCCTGATTGGAAGAAGACAGGAATAGGTCGCATAAGATCCACCAGTTACAACAGACTGTCTCGAAGACAATCCTGAGCAAAACACACACGCATACACACTGCCTTCTCAGAAGAGCTGACTCATCTAAAGGCAAATTAATACTAAGAATTAAAATTTTTTTTGTGGTTCAAGAAACTGTGGGTTGCAGATTTGTAAAAGCACAGTTCCAGTTATTAATTTGATATGTGAGAAAACCATCAAAGCCGTTAATATCTATTCATTACAGCTTTATAGAAACTGAAAATTTCATTTAAATCATAATTTATTTTATGATTGCACAGGCTGCAGCTACAGAGCCAATGTATTGATTCTCATTATGCTTACAAGGCAACAGGAATAAACACAAATATACTAGTGGCTCATTATCTCCTGGTCACATTTCTCAAATTAAATGCAGATTTCTTTAATTACTGTAACATTTTTACTGGATTCTTTAACATTAATAAAACTTGAACTTCTGATTTACTAAACCAGAACTAAGTTAATCCATGTATTACGTGACTGATGTATTACATATATTACTGATGATGAACACCGCTTAATGTTGATTATTTTACATGGTTACTTGGTTTATTGTTAATGCTGAGGTTTGTTCATGTTAACCAAAGCAATGTCAGTTAAGAGAACCATAATACAAAGTGTTACCACATCTTTCATATCCTAATGTACTTTTGCTCTTTTCCTGCGGGCAGTGGTTATAGTATGGAACTGATCCAAAGTGTGGTTTACACAGAAGGTCCCTTTATACAATGCACACGAGTTGCTTAAATCATATTGTCTGGGATACATTCCAGGTTTACATGCAATTTAATTCAAATTTAATGACCAAAGACAATCCAAAAGTTAAAAAAGTACAACAAAACATTTATCAATATATCTACCTTATGCATGATATTGCATCAGTAGTTTGAATGACGCACCTTAATCTTCCTGCTCACTCCGTGTCCTCTCGGAGAGTCTGAATCCACACTGCACACACTCAGGCCCTCATCATCATCTTCATTTTCCAGGTCCACAGAGCCCAAACTGCTTAGGGTGTCACTGGAGCTGTCAGAGCTGGATCCTGATTGGCTATCACTATTGCTGGAAATCTCTGGCACTGTCACACAGAGTTTCTGTCATGGAGAGAAGTGACAAATCATATCATAGCCTGCACACATACAGTACACAACTCATTTTCTCTCTTTCCATACATGCATGTATCTCATCGATCAATCTAAACCATGCTTCCAGCAAACCTGTCAGAGTTCTCCTGAATGAATTGAACTACTTGCAGATTTTTCTTTCTCTGAAAAAAGGTGGGCCCAGAACAGCACCCAAAGCAGCATTCTATTACGTACTATAATATCACAATAATATTTTAGATACACACACACAACATATCTGATTGAGTACAACTATCAAACACGATGTGTGTAGCTTAAAGCTCACATTCTAAAAAAAAAAAAAAAGACACATACTCTTATCCCAGAGAAAACAACACATTATTTGTTTTAGTGATTCAATTCTTGAACATGAACATACCTCTTTTGTTTTGTGGCTTGTTTTCTCTTGAATATGTTCTGCCTTGATCTTCTGCTTCCTGCTCCAGTTTGGAGGATTGGCAGCCAACTGTTCGGTTTTGCAGTGGTTGAGGATGGCAGGTTTGTTTTGAGCGTTTAGACCTGCTTTAAGTGCATTGGTCTGTTCAGAGGTTGTATAAGCTGGTGAGGGTGAGGAGGAGGTAGAGCTTGCCCCAGAGGAAGCAGATTTTGCTTTGCCATTTCCGCTGACCGCACCATTCAGTCCTTTATGATGGAGAAATTCACACATGGACCACATGGATTACATCAATTTCACTACACAGTGTAATAAATCTGTACATTTCTTATTGTCCACCAATGGCAATAAACTGCTCAAGTTTACCCCACCAGCATGCTGTTTTTTGCTTTGGAGCTAGAAACCTTAGGGCATAAAACCTCTGATGTTTAAAAATAATAGGAATCTCAGTAATTGCAGTCACCAGAATTCAAACTCTAGAACCCCAACTGGCAGCATTTTGCAATTTATTTTACATCATGCTTGGACTGGAGGGGATTTTTAAACAGGCTTGCTGCTAAGAGCACCATCCCCATAACTGGCACAAGCAAAGCTGCAAAAATGTATACATCTTAATAAAAAATATAGATAATCTTAAAACAGAAATGCTAAGGGTGCAGGTTACCTTTAGCAGAACCCCGTGTGCTCTTCTTGGGAGTATGTGACTGGCTAAGGGATGGAGGTGTGAAGAGAGGAGGCAGACCCAGTAGAGGGGGAAAGAGCGCAGTGGCTCCATGAAGTTGAGGATCTGATGCCCGCCACAAATCTAAATGGTTTAGTATAGAAGAGAAATTATATTTGAGTTAATATAGAGTCCAGACTAAGCAATAACCCAGACAGACAACCTGCACATTCCATTTACTTTTGTTGCAGGTCATTACTGGTGCGAATTGTAAATGTGAAACAGAAAAAGCTTTTCATCTCAGAACAGCCAGTGCCATCAAAATGCTACCCAGCTGTGAAAACAACTTTCTTAACTATCCACTTAAGGGCAAATAGTAAACGCAGATCAACTTGGAACATAATCATAAAAAAAGCCAGGGACACAAATTAAAGAGGCGGACAAACAAATTTTGCCTTACATTTTTTTCCCAAAAGAACAGATTAATGCAGATCAATGCCCAATCTTATACATTATTAACAATAATTAAAATTAAAGTTTGCCCTTTAGAGTGAACCCAGCAAGGCTGAGGACCTCTGTATTTCACAAATCACAGAATATTACATTTAAAAAAGTTTGGAATTGTGTGCAAAGTGAGGTCAAAGAACTGCCTTCACTCCAGCCTGTTATAAATGTCAAACTTTGAGCATACCTCTCTGGCCTAATGGAAAATCAAGTAAATGTGATGTATGTGGACCATGTGCCACGTCAACACAGTTAACTGAAAAAATATGTAACAGGATGGAGGAAAAATAATAAAAACCGCACACGCAGGCACACGTGCACACAGCGAGTCTGGCTTTAAAAAAAAAAAAAAGTCGGCACCTGGATTTAACTAAGTAAATAGTTAAGAGCCTTCACTGGATAATTGCTGCAGTGATGAATATGTTTCAGCTGGCAACAAGTTATTTAACCATGACTGATGCAGTAAGGAACTTCTCATTTCTTAAACAACCGTGTCAAAAAATATATACACTGCCAGTGAAAAGCTTGGACACATCTAATTCCACGATCTTTCCCGAATTATATTTCTCTCTATATTGTAAAACAATGCTGAAGGCATCCAAAAATATTTTACTATTTATGTTCTTTAAAGCTACTTCATAAATTGGTCATTTCTGAGGCCAGTAACTCAAATTGTACTTCTCCTCTACAGCAAAGGTAAGTTTTGGTCTTGTTTTCCCAGTATGGTCTTCATGAAAGCCAGTTTCATTACGATGCTCGATGGGTTTTGCAAATGCACTTGACAATACTGTTCTTGCAAGAACTATTCCAGAACAGCTGACCTTGGCGTCTTAAAAATACAAGTGACTGTTGTTGTTATTTCATAGTTTTGAAAAAATTTGTATCCAAACTTTTGACTGGTACTGTAAATGTGTCAATCATTCATTAATCCATTATGTTAAGTACCAAACAAAAAAAATGGGCACAAAGCTTCTTAACATAGATTATATTCTTAACATAGAACATAAATTAAGCTTAATAGGTCATGTTCATTTTTTGCAAGAGCAAAAGTCTGAATTTCCCACACATTCTGCTTATAAAGAGAAAAGAAAATAATAAAGTCATGATCTTCAGTGTGTTCAGATTTGAGAAAGGCAGTATATACAGATAATACTCATAAGAAATGTCAACAACAAGAATGGTAAAGATTATTCTGGTAATCTTCCAGCTGTCAAAGATCAAATATTACAATGGAGAGAAATGACAGGAAAAAGACTGTAAACAAAGTTATAAAGGCAATGGGTCAACATATCAGTAAGCAACTTAAAGTGCTTTGAACTTTCATTAATTTAAAATAATTGCTCTATGTAATGCTCTAATAATATTACTATTATTAACAAACATTAAATATTTGGTAAATACAGCATAAATCACAATTTTGTGGCTATTCTCATAATTTAGTCTTCAGCATATGCATCCTTTTGCACTTAATTGTATACCTGGAAATGTTCCAAGTTGTGGGTGGGTCGTTAAGCCTCCTTGCAATCCCAAAATCCCCAGGCCTCTGAAATCGGAGCATCCAGACAGAGGAGCATACAGCCTGAATGCTGGATGGCTCAACATGGGGAAAGACGTTCTAAAACCTGGATCACTAACCAGCTGAAAGAGACGTCCTGCAGACAGAGAACAAAAGAGAACAAGAGACAGGGGACTTCTGTAGATTCACATGCTCCATAAGCGAGTATAACGGAAATCACACCTACAACAATGTGTGTACATTATTTTTTAACTCTTTTGTTTCACACTCACTGGGCAAATTGATCAAAAGCTCAGAATTTAAGGGATTGTTTATTGTGTTAGTAACAGGGCAAACAGGCAGGTATATTGTGAAGAACACAGAATAAACCACATTAAAAATAATGAGGCACACGGATAACTAGCATAGCACCACGAGGATGCAAAGAGCTACAGTATGTATTCTATACAAGCACAAATAAAGTAAAGTTGCACGACAGACAACTACAGCTGTCTGTATCCATGCAAAAATATTGTGACAGTTTTGTGAGTGAGGGGTTCAGCGCCGAGTGAAATGACAGCTGACATTCTCAGCCTTGCACAAGACACATCATGCCTGTACAAGACAGAGAGGATGGCGTAAGAGAATCAATTAGCAGAACAGAGTGCAAACATTTATTTGGTCATTTATGCATCATATTAAATCATTTAACTGGACAACAGAACGCCTTATTCATAAACTACATGGCACCTGACCTTCACACCCATATGTTGCCATCTCCTAAACTGTTGCCACAGAATGTATTTGTATGCTGCAGAATTACAAATTTACCCTCACTGGAACTAAATGACAACAAACCTTTTACAGCATGACAATGCCCAGGAGCACAAGGTTGGAGTGACCCACAAAGAGCTCTGACCTCAACCCCACTGAACATCTTTGGGATGTTTTGGAACACTAATATTGCACCACCTCTTGACACTTGTTCGACCTCAATAATGCAAAACGGCAGTGGGAGACTAAATGTGTAATGGGATGTTCAACATGCACATGCGATTGTGACAGTCAAGAGTCCACCAACCTTTGTCCATATAACAAACATTTTTTAATTATTTATCCTAAACAAGAATAACTTTAAAATGTACGACCTATACAACAAAAACTAAATATAGGTATAATCCGTAATTATACTGTACAGAACACAGACAATAGCTGATAAGAAAAGAAAAATCAGGAGAAACAAAGCCTCACTGCACGGGGCTGCTTTTATGCCAGGTTATGTACACACCAGGAAAATATCCTCTTTTTTCATTCTCAGTTTGATGAGCTGCATATTTATCAGCCAGTTCTCTAAGGGCCTTGATGTCTATAGCAGAGCAGACGAAGAGAAAAGAATGCCAGGGAGGCCGACATCCATCTCCTCCTCTCCCCACTCCTCTCAGCATGTCACAGTGACATCAGTAAATACCTTTTTAATATTAATGGCATCATTACCCCAGCCACAGAACACTTAAATTTTAAGTTTCACATACATGACTATGGTTAGGGCTCTGTGTTCAGACACTGCAGCATCTCCAGTGAGCAGAGGGAGTCATTTGTCCCTGTCAAATAATATCCATCAACACATTCATCTTTAATCATGTAGGCGAACACTTAGAACGATCAGAATGGGGCGAGTTTTTGCACATTTTTATGTTTTACCCACTTTAAAATGCTAATACCACATCTGGATAATAAAAATAAATACCCGCATGGATATAATGAGCATAAATACAAACAGGTTCAACATCCTTTTATTAACTGCCGAGGCTTGTCATGAGAAAAAGCAAGTGTGGAAGAACTTGATAGCAATTAATAACAAAAAGACACACAGCCAGCACATACAATCTGCAGCAGATGTAAAATTCCTCTATAATGTGTTCCTTGGGGAAGCATCCACCATATAAATAAGTAGCAATCTGTATTATTTCTTCTTCTGCTCTGACTTCAGAGGTGTCACTGATCTGTCTGTTTTAATCACTATCCTGTCTGGGTACAAAAAAAAAAAAAAAAAAAAAGCCATCTCCTACACATTCAGCGTGTATGCACAGAAAAGCAAGAAAAGACAGCCTCTTTTTGTTCTTATCATGAATAAATGTCATAAATCACACACATACACGCAAAAAAAAAAAAAGAAAGAAAAAAAACGCATGTTTTTTTTTTAAACCTGGAAAATCAAACAGTCACTCCAAATATATGCAGTAGTACTCTCCTATCCACTATCCGCTTGCTGCAGAGAATAAAGCATGAGCTTCCCTCATTGTCTCCCGCTTTCTCTCCATGTGTGGTAAACAGGAGCTAAAGGTTGTCAGCAGCTGAGAGAAAAGAAAGAGAAGCTTTTTAATTGTTGGCGTTCATTAAAGAAGCAGCTTCTCCTTTTGCAACCAAATGGTCAGAAATGTGTTAGCCATGGCTGCTAGAGGCTCTCGTTCACTGCTGTAATAACACCCACAACATTAACAGAGCGCAGTGCTTATGCTGTTATTTTGTGTGTACAAAAATCAATCCTGCTAATGACAGGCGTGCTTTGCCCTCATGAAAAACCTACATGTCACATTTAGCCTGCCTTTGCACAGATCCTCTAGATCTTTTTAAAACTGTACATGCATGCAAAGTCATACGTGCTTTGGGTTCTGGTTTCATACACAGGAATCAAGCTATTGGTAGCAGAACAACACTATATACATTCTATATACACACTATGCCTTTCCTGATTTAAAGTGTTGCATCTAAATAAACAACAGATTTCTAAAGGCTTATCCAAAAATACCTTCCATGGACAGCGAATTGGTGTCTTGCCATAAATACATACTGTCTAAACCAACAACTTTTATTGTGTAGTCGTATTAATCCTGCATGAATATTAGCATACGAGTGCAAGTATACACAAAGTCCTTCTAATAAACTCCATCAACTTGGCGGCCATACTGGCAATACTCCCAGGCAGTTATTTCCAGTTTTGCAAGATCAGGCTCCTATCCACTTGATTTGGAGAGAGCAGAAAATGATCAACAAGATGATGTTTTAAACACTTGGTTGCTCTGACTACAGCATGTGTTTTGCTATAGTTAATGGAGAAAAGTCTTTGCATAAATTTTTGCCATTTTCACCCCAGTGTGGTCAAAACAACAACTTTTTGATGCTACACACACTCAGCAAGACACATAGGGTTGTAAGCAGTTACACAGGATTCTAAACTCAAGACATAGCAAGCTGTACTGGACTGTACAGACTCACACCCTCTGATTTTTGTGTGTCCATGTGTGCGCTTATCATCTTACCACTATCGCTCGTTAGGTTTGGTGATGAAGCTGGAGGTGGGGCAGAGGAGCTGATGGATGGCTGGGAGTGGGTGGATGATGGCAATCTCTCTCCAGACTCCATAACTGCAAAACATTGCACACAACAAATCAACAAACACATTTATAGAAAATAATATATCTTGATATAGACTATTTTAGCAAAAATTGTGAAAATGTTTTCATTTGTTATTTTGAAATGTCCAGTTATTTATTTTTATTTTTTTTCCCCCTGGGCCTTGTTCCTCCTTACTCAAACCCCCACACACATAACATAATTAGAAAGCTGGACAAGAATTACTCTATCGAATATAAATTCAGACTTGCTCCAAATCAAACCCAAATGAATTGACAGTGTGTTATTATGCATTAGGTGAAACGTCTGTGTGTGTGCAGAACAACCACATTGGCTGTAAAATCATTTGCACATTTTAACACATTGCAAATTAAAATTGAGCAAGATGACAAGCAGAGATGCTGACAAGCAGAAATTTGTGATTTGCTTAGTATTGCATATTGGAAGCCAAAGTTGTGTTAAAAAGATGGTCTTTTGCTGCTGCTGTAGCCTAACAGCCTCAAGGTTCGTTCAATTCTGAGATGGTTTTCTGCTCACCACAGTTGTGAGGATTTACTTATTTCAGTTTATATTGACTTCTTGTCAGTTGAGACCAGTCTGGTCATTCTTCTTTAAACCAATAAAGTGGACAGCAAGTGAACATACATAATTTTTTTGTATTTTTAATTTGCAACATATATTAATTATTAGAATAATGCCAGAGACAGGAGTAATTTGACTAGTTATATAATGATGGTTTCTGGCAGATGATTCTGTATTAGTTATGAGATCTTAACTCCATATGATATGCAGAGTAAACATGTTTTCACCCTGAGTGCTTATACAATCTAATGTGCTCCAATGTGTTTGGTCAAAAAGACAGAAAACATGGGTGGTGACCTACATCAGGTCACAATTCCTATGACATTTCCATGATACACAACATGGATCTCTACACACAAGGTGGCCCCAAACACACACACACACACACACACACTTTCAAATACATCTTATATCTGAATAAATAAATAAAAATATAAGATAATGGGTTATGGATCAAGACTAAAGCCACTCTGAAAATGTTTGAAATAATTACTCATAATATGAATTATTGTCATGTTGTCCAACCCTACGTATTAGCAATAATAAGAGATAAAAGTACATTATATACTGTAAATGTCAGTTGGACCACTAAACATTTCCGTAAATGTGACGCTAAGCTCCGTCCCTTATTTAATTGTAAGCAATCTGAGAGTAATTCAGGATAAATTAAAACCTCCCATCACCTCATCTGTGACTGATGTCTTTGGTGTAGAGGAAATATTACTGCAGATTTCCTTGGATTTTATTTTAGACTGTGTGTGTATGTGTGTGTGTATGTGTGTGTGTATGTGTGTGTGTATGTGTGTGTGTATGTGTATGTGTATGTGTATGTGTGTGTGTATGTGTGTGTGTGTGTGTGTGTGTGTGTGTGTGTGTGTATGTGTGTGTATGTGTGTGTGTGTATATATATATATGTGTGTGTGTGTGTGTGTGTGTGTGTGTGTGTGTGTGTGTGTGTGTGTGTGTGTGTGTGTGTGTGTGTGTCTCTTTCTTTCTCCAGGTCTATTTTCTGTTTGTGTGCTGTCTGGTACTGCGCTAACAGATGGCTGGTCATCAGCATGGAACATCAGTATTGAATCACACAAACTCACTTAAACACACACACACACACACGGGCTTGTGTGTGCGCGTTACACACACAGAGTTCAGTAACCCAGAAAGACAAATCCTTCTGGAAGCCAAAGTGCCCTGGTCCTCAAGCACCACAACCACAACCCCACTATCTAAACCCAGCAACATGACCCAGTCTCCTGAAACATCAAATATATTAAGCACAAACTTTTATTCATACAGGTAAAACCAGACACAGCTGTGGGAGATATATAAAAAAAAAAATTTAAAAAGGAAAAAGACAGACAGAGAAAAGTGCTGCAAACTTCATAGCAGATAGCACACTTTAAGGGGGGAAAATGACAACAAAAATCTATAAAAGGAAAGAGAGGCAATTATACAGAATGGTGAATTTATATGTGAAGGGTGGTCTTTCTTATTTGTCCCTGTGTCTTTGTGTGTATGGATTGTTGTTCTCAGTCCGCCATTAAAGGTGGGCAAAAAAATGTAAATATATATATAAAATATACAGTGTGTACGGTACCATTATATTTAGACTGGTTTGTCAAGTTTCAGATAAAACAAAAATCCTGGCGCTACAGTAGTTTCCTGAACATACCATCAGATCCATTATTATTGGTTTTTTTTTTTTTTTTTAATGGTTAAAAAAGGTTGTGCTTCTTAACTTAATCCCATGCTGATTAGATGAATGAGAGGAATAAATTTATTCTAGGACCTCTAGAAGTTCTAATCACCCTTGTTATTCAAATGTTCATAAATTTACGATCGCCATAACAAGTGTTTTGTTTCCTTTAGGGTTTTAACTTTTCACAAAAACACATACACACATGTATATTTAGAATTTTATAGACAATGTTACAATTGACAGGTTACTTCAGTTTGTACCCATATGCTACTGTACATGGCAGTTCCACTTCTGATTTGCTGTCATTGTGCTAGATTAACCTGTGACAAATTCAAGTAATCTACATCAGTCATATGTCCAGGAATTGTATTCGGTGCCTCAAGTAGAATGAATTTTAATGAAGCTGGAAAATCATTGCACACACACACAGACACACACACAGACACACACACAGACACACACACAAAAGTAAGAACAAAAGCTAAATAAATGCCCAAATGGTAAGCCCCATACTATGAAAAAGACAGCACAGGGAAATAACATGCCCAAATGGTAAGCCCCATACTATGAAAAAGACAGCACAGGGAAATTAAACATGCTTTGCTCTGCTTTCTCGCCATAATAATGTATTCCATCAGGATCAAACAGTACTTAATCAGCTCCTCACATCACCCAGGTCACTAAGCCATATGAGATGAAGAGAGATAAAAGATGTGAACAATAAAAAGGGGACAGAGCTGAAGAGCGCTCTTTATAGAAAACAATGGGCTTCAGATCTGTGTAAAAGCAGAACTCAGAGTCTTTATCCAACATTAGCAGTCTGATTTTTAGTTTCCCCAAGGCACTAATGAAATCACAATAGATGTGGGAAATAAAATGCATGGACATGCATCACCTGAAAATATATCTAATAAAGAGAATATTTAAAATAAACCCTGGTGAATCGTTCAGATTTAACAGCAGTTTAACCCTAAACATAGAGGTTTAATGAACAAAATAAAATACAAATAATACTAAACAGTGCATAGTTTAAACATAATGACCAATATAAAGATGTGACTTTGCCTTTTTTCTTTTTTCTTATTTTAGATGTTTATGGACTATGGCATTTTGAGAATGCTATTCGTGCACAGACAAAACAGTCTAACACAAAAGAGGTTTTTAAAGTAGTGCAGGAGGATTTGGACAAGATTGACCTACAGTGTAGTTTAAGCTCTTTATCATAATGCATCACTTTTTGCATAAAATTCATAAATGAGCAATGCACATATGGTTTAGAGGCAGAGAATATGAAAGAAGAAAGAACGAGGAAAGAAAGAGGTCAGAGTGTACAATAAGTTGTAGCACGGCAAAAAAAAAAATAATAATAAAAATAAAAAAAAATTAAAAAGCAAGAATAGGACCATATATTATTTAAATATATCCCAACGGTTTATTTTCCTGTACACATGCAGCATTAATGGTGTGCATCAACAAAAGAGTGCTGTTTGAACAATATTAAACTCAAAATCAATCTCAAACTGTTAAAGTTGACTCGTGAGATCTCAATTACAGTCTAAAAAAGTTTATAGGATCTGTATAAAAAGCCAACTACAACACAAGCCTGTGATTGATTTTTTTCATCTCTCAAGATTCTGTCTCTGTGCTACGATGGTGTGATTTTTTTTTCTTTGAGATTTAATTTCAGATTTTGAGCAGAGTTAAATAATTTCTTCTACACAATTTCTTATCAGTAAACATGGCAACCGTAGATTTCAGGCTAGTTAATACACTCGGCTATGAAATGCATTACTGCCATGGAGAAAGTGCTTGTTATGAGACAATAACAATTCATTACTGCTGTAAATGATACGAATGCTCATCTTTCCCATCTCCTTTTAATCTTAAATTGTTCCAGAAATTATTTCTCTACCTTTGTCAACAACAGGACGATCTGCTGCTGATAAAATGTGAAGACATAATATCCACATTAGTGGCATGAAACAGGAGAACAAACACTCAATTTAATTTTTCATTGCAAGCCATAAACAGACAATGCTACGTCTCGAAAGAGCTGAACAAAATCAGTTCTTATACAGGACATCATTTTGTGGCTATGCTTCAGAACAAGGTGTGGCTATGCTCTAGAAGAAGGCTAAGATAGAAAAATCGTATAGCAGACCTCCTCCGAACATCTGACTTTTGCCGTGAAGATATGCAAATGTACATGACATGCAATTTAAAAGGATGACAATAATAAAAGTCAGGGCTGGAACAATAAAGGATTCCAAGAACATCTGCTTGACATTGACCAGCTTTATATCTCAGTGCAAAAAAAATTACGTGGCAAAGGAAAGTTGAGAGAGAAGGTGTGTGTGTGTGTGTGAAAAAAAAAACAAAAAAAAACAATGGAACTTTAGGAGAGGTTATACTTTAAAAAGCAATAAGGCTAAACTTAAACTGACACCCACAGTTTTATAATAAAATGTATGCACCAGAATTCTTTGGCATTATTACAACATTATTATGACTTTGCCATTCTTTTCCACTTGAACATACCAATCTTGCCAAAAAGCGAAAATTGAAAACTGAGGATGGACTGCCCCAGACAAATATATCTAAACATAGGGTAAAATATCAATAGCATAACAACCTGGTTGATGTGGGCCTTCATATTTGTGTTGTTAGAAGCTTGGTTATGAACAATCCTCTCATTTTATGCCCTGGCAAGTTAAAGTGCTAACAGCAAGCCATTACTGCATTAATAGCAAAACCTTACTTGCTTACAAATGTATACAATTTTGATGCAGAAATTTATCATAAAATAATGGGCATGTATTACTTTTATTATATATTATATGCATGTATATACTTTTCAAATATTTAAATTCTTGTATGTTGCCTAATTTCTCAGATAATGTGGTTAGACTTTTAAATATGGCATTTAAGAAATTTGACAGAATAAAATGGCAAACAAAAACTGACTGATCTTGTGTACACAAGAGTTAAATGGAGATAAAATGCTCTAGAGCTTTTATCTTCAAAAGGTCTGAATTCCTATTCAAGGATTAGTGACAATCAACTAACTTGTTTAAATCTTACAAGCAACATACATTCACATTGTGACAAAATACATTCATACCTAGTGGAAAAAATGCCGCTGTTAGACAGATCAGGTGGCAATGAAAATTGATGCGTGACCATAAGCAGCTCTAACTTAACACTACAAGGTTTAAGGTGTAAGATGTAAAGTGTAACTTTAGAAGAAATTTTTAACTAGAAAAGAGAAAAAATATCAATTTACTGATTTTCATGCCTAAACTAACTAAATAAGCAAAGTTGCTTTGTTTTCATGGCTGAATAAACTGATTAAATAAAGTGACCTAAAAGGACATCACAATATCAAAATAATTTTGACATAAAAGTTACATGGTGCCCCAAGTTCTCATATGAGCACGCCACTTTCTCCTGGTTTCAAATCTTCAAATAAACTTCCAAACTAAATTATTGACTGATACCCAAGTAGGAAACACACGATATTACACTGAATGAAGGCATTCCTAATACAATGTGTGGTCTGGGTCTGGATTGACTTGCAATAAACTTACAAGCATAACCATGCATAAAAATGCCTTTGGTTACAACATACATTTGTCATGAAATAGTTTCAACAAAAATGAGCAAAATCACATTTTTGTCCATCCAGAGTTGTTAATTTGTGCTAGAATCTTGTATTGATGATAGAAAGGTTGAACTACTCCATATAGTCTTCTCCAGCACACCCCAAAGACATTCAATGGGTTTGAGATCAAGCCTCTCTGAGATGGCCAAATTATGTGTGAAAATGATTCCTCATGCTCTCAGACCCACTCGTTCACAACTTGAATCCTGGAATATGCCCATTTTTCCCCAGGGCAATCTACAGTAACTAACCAAGTGGCTTTCTTGTATCCATGTAGCTGTGTAGTACCAAACCTGTGTTGGAAATGCCCTTGCTTTCATTATAAAACATAACTATAATGACTACTGTTGATTGTTTGTGGTGCAACTACATCAAGTGTTTGAACTCCAATCACAGTCATTCATGATATTTTTTCCCCACCATATGTATTTTGTGTCTGGATGTGTCATTACTATCCTTCCAGGTCTTCATAATTTGTTGTACAGTTCATAAACCAATTATAGTCATTTCAGTAAAACATTTGTGGCCATGCAGTCTGTTGAACAGTTGGTCACCAATAAAATTTATTTTAAAATAAGGCAGAAATAAGGCAATAAAGTTAAAATTCACTATGAAGGACAAACACAAATCAAGTTCCTATGTCTTGTTTCAGATATTTATAACAGCATGAAATGCATAAATAACCTACACTAAAATCAGCGATGAGGCCATGTTTTCAAGAAATTTGTAAAAGCCTTCTAACACAGTAAGCTGTAGCATGTGCATATTTTTTTTTAGTAATATATTAATGGCATCCAACGCTCTTTAAGACAAGCATTATTTGTTTTATGATTGTAAATAACCAAATCACAGAGTTATGCTGAAAAATAAAAATGCATATTTGTAACAGAGATAATGATGTAGGGTAGATGATGAGCACCCAAGCCCAAGCCTAGCATAAATATGCGTCCTATAGAAATCAGCTGGCATTAATTTTTAAGCCAGCAATTACATTAAATGGCACATGCAACCTAAACACCCCAAATGTGTTGCTGCATTAGGGGTTGGTGCAGCATTACTGCATGTGTGGTCTAATTAAATGATTAAAAAAAAACATGACATTATACGTAACACATTGAAAACACAATGCAACTAGGCCAAGCTAAATACCATCATTTAGTGTCCCATCCCTTGTGTCTAAAAAGAATTTAAATAACTTTTCCTAAAAATTACACAACCGTTAGATTCGATTACTGACTGGGTAACCTGATTGGACTAGAGGCCTTCTGTGCATGCTTGGACATTTTAACATGCATCACTCCTCATCACAGGTGTCCTAACAATCTGTTAATTACAAGACAAAGTAAGACTAATTACGCTAACTGTCGGTCACATGGGTGAAAGTAGGTCAGGATGGTCGACAGCACTGAACCAGTCACAGGAGCACTTTCAGCAAGAAAACACATCTGATAACTATACAGTATTTCATCCTAAACACCTGCCTTGTGTTTATTAACTGCTTCGAAGTCATTCTAAGGCTTGTATAAATTAAAAATTTATACAATACCTTTCTCATCAGTCATTTCAATTCAAGAACTCTATAAAACAATTTAGAAATAACAGAGTTGAGACAAAATAAGTGTAATGTCAACAGAACAAAATAAATATAACAAACATGACTCACAGGTCAAGCATTTTTGAATCAGAATAAATAGATGTGATAAGAATAAGAACAAATAAAGGTACAAAAAGTACAAATAATCATAAACCATCAGGACCATCCACATCAGCATTGACAATAACCCGGAATAGCACCTTGAGTAAAAAGATGGGATTTTAGTTCCCAAAAAAAAAAAATGAGAAGACATCACAGAGACTTTAAGAAAGTGATTTGAGACAGGACAATCTTATCTCAGAGGGCTCTCTCACAATACCAACTGAAGTCAAATATTATAATGAACAGTAAAGCTTTTCTAATTACCCAAACCAGACATTTTACAATGAAAAGCTAAGTGTGAAATTAAAGAATAAATGCAGCATAGAAACCTATTAAATTAAACCTGCTCTCTTCATGCACAATATTTCAACAGTACTCATCTTTAACTCCTAGGTCTTAAAAAACAAAAACCAACACAACCAAACAAAAACAAAAATAAGCAGCTGACCTAAAGTGAATCCATGACATCTTCGCTCCAAGTAGACTTTTTTTCTGCTTTTGCTTAGCTCAACTTGCAATAATTACTAAATCATTATGAATACAACATTCCCTATTTTAGCTGCATCAGTTTTTGCAAAAGGTACATTTACCCCATTTCATTTCAGGAAACAGTGTTAAGAGTGAGGCAACATGAAAGAAGAACAGGTGAAACTATGTTTTCTTTGGAATTACAGTGAGGCATTCTTAAACAATTAAGGTACTTTTTACCAGGCAGTAAACATTACAATCCTGGCAGCCTACCGTAAAGAACAGAAAAGAATCCCGGAGTACACAGAAACCCAACACCTATAGTACCTTAAGGATTCCAACATGGGCTAGTCCACATCATACAGAACAACATCTGGAAAGAACAGTCTTCAAACGGGACAAGACCATACACCTGCCAGAGACAGATGTTGGGTATAAATCGAATTTAACCTCTGTCATACCTGTGTGTCTGGTAGAACACATGAGCATGAAATATGGAGATACAAGATCAGCTAAACCATCAACCTCTGGGAAAAACAACTAATTTTAAAAGAACAACAAAAGCATTTTACAACTCGTATATTTTTTTCTGGCTGTGACTAAAAATTGCCTGAAGATATAGGGGCTTGTTCAACAGCAGGCATTCTGGGAGTACTCAAGTCTTGCAGGCTAGCCATTGCACAATGCACTATAGATTTAGAGACGCTGCCGGTCTACCAATGCACAATTTCCTTTTGCATATCCATTGTACTCATACTCAGTAGTATCTATAGACTGCCCTAGGTACATACTCATTTTGCCCACACAGGTCATGTATGCCTAAACAAAATCAGATCAAATGTGTTGTCCCTGCAAATGCTGCATTAAAAATATTTTATGTCTGCAAGCTCATGTACGTTATTTATGGGGTGCATAGCGCTTTCCTCGGCAAGTGTTATGTCACCCTGTAATGCAGCATAAGCAGCAGTTAATTGCTTTCACTTATGTCAGAGGAAGCATGTGATAACCTTTAACCTCCTGAATTGGTAGCTGGCATATGATCGGGGAGCTGTAACTGGCTCAGAAAAGTAAAAAAAAAAAAAAAAAATTATATATATATATATTATAAAAAATATATATATAAAAAAATAAAAATAAAATAATAATCTTCAGCAATTATGCTATCTAGGTCAGGGTGGATTGGAAACCTATCCTGGGTTCACGGCCTAGGGACAATGTAGAGCAGCATTCTTTTGTTCTTAGGATGTGGAAGAAACCAAAGAACCTGGTGAAAAACCAGACCGACATGGAGGGAACTGAACTCCAAACAGACAGTAATACAGGAGTCTCGCAACGAGAGCAGGAGGACAACCCTCTCCACCTCACCGCTGTGACATCACAATTAATTGTTATATATTTTATAAATCTTGTTTAAAGCTCCAAGGAGTTCAGTCAAATCAATTATCAAAACTGTTACACAGGATAGCACTAAGCAAACCTTTCACAGCAATCAGAATGAAAAAAGGAGATTCTAATTAAAATCAATTGCAATATTGAGAGCCCAGTAAGAATTCAAATAATAATAATTACTATTATTATTAACCAGTGACAATTGATCAGGATTTTGAAGGATGGCAAGAAAAATACAGTGACATGCATTTGTTGGCATCTCAGGCCAGAAACAAAGCAACAATATGCCTGCATGTAAACAACACTTAACATTACAGAGCAAGAAGGTGAAGCTGACAAACACACAGAAATTATCACTGAAATGGGAAACCTCTGGACAATTTTTTTTTTTTTTTTTAATGTTTCAGGAACTTCAAACACGAAATCACTACCATCTTGCACTTGTGTGTGTAAAACACTAACATGTCAGGAAAATGCCATTTTGATCCTTCGCCGTTTCTTGAAAACAATGGAGGCAGAGTAATTGATCAAAGTGCACCAAAGGCAGAATCGTCATGCGAGCAGCGGAAGGTCACAGGCTGCCAGCATTGAGGGTCGTTGGGGGAAGAAAACAGCAGCCGCATTCCCTGGCTGCCATTTTTCTTCCCTGACAAAGACTCCATCTGCCACTGAGCCATTTGCAGCCGGCAAGTCAGAATATCAATGATTTCCAACCAAGTGTGCCTTCACCTTGATGTCACCTCTATCAGTGCAAGGAAGAGCTGACGGCAGGGATATATTCTCCCTCACTCCCGCCCTCATCCAGCTAAGTGGCATTTACTCTACTCCTTAAAAGGATGGCACTTTTATCAGCTCTGATATTACTGAAGCCATTTTTTTTTTGGTGTGCTTTATTAAGATAGGGGAATTTTGTTATGCATGATTCAGGTGCAGGCTTAGCGTGTTTAAAGCATTATCTGTGTGCAGGATGTGGCCTTTAAGCATTTCAGCAGGTCTGAGGACAAAACCAGCATGGAGAGAAGAAGATGTCTCAGCGTTTGCATTGAGAGTGCAGACAGGCAGCTGGGCAAAACAACCAAACAACAGTGAATTTAGTTTCCGTTCTCAACATCTGCGCACTGAAAAGACAGGAAAAAATATACAGGCACCTCTGAACTAGTCAGTCACACTATGCTCATGGAAGCCTCATAGTGAATCACAAGCCACAAAACTACTCCTATATGCGCATGCGCGCACACACACAACCCTCTTAATTTTTAAAAAATAAAGATTAAAAAGAATTTTTCCCCAAAAAGTGGTTTTCTTTTAAGGACCAGACTGCCCCCATACCCCCACACCCCTCTTTAAGTGAGTTTTTATCAGATAACACGGACCCTGACACAGAATTACATCAGACACTAAGAAGTCGTCCTGTTTCTTTCTGATTTATCGTGAGTAAATTAACATAAGGGTTCACAGCTGGGTGTCTTATTACCCAGTCAGTAATTAGTGCCCTGAGGCCTGCAGTCAAACCCTCAGTCCCACTCTTCTACAAAACAAAGCACTTATAAAAAAGGACCTGCACCAACCTAAAGAGATTAACCAGAAGGAACAGGAAAGTCCCTACTGCACCACAAAGCCTTTTCAAATGCAACTTTGCTTCTTAGAACAATATGGACAAATGCTGTCCAGGCTTATGCTGCTTTTCCATCATTACCAAAAAAAAAAAAAAAAAAAACCATAAAAAATAATGACAGTGGAGTGTGAAGCCATGAATCTGTGAATTTGTAATTATCGGCTTTAAAATAATGCCCGTTACATTAATGTGCTTCTAATAAGATGATGTTCAGTTTCATGGTTTTTAAGGCACTAAACTAGTTCTGTGGATAGTATAAAAAAAAAATTTTAAAAACTGATTTGGGGCTAATAAGTAAACCCGAATTTGCCTAATGTGTTTACATTTTCTTTTATACCCAGATCATATTCATGAAATGAATCTGCACCGTGGTTAATAAGAGTGTGTAGTGAATGACTGAAAATGTTAAAAACTACACCACATTCTAAACAAAAGCTACACAACACAACACTTCACTGCACTCTCTCGAAGGTCATTTCTTTTTTGTGTAAATGACAGTCTCATTAGACGCTAACAGGGATTGGGTTCAGTGGAGCAGCGGGCTTGGAGTTACCCTCGACTCCAAGCTTCTCTAGAGAAAAGACAAAGAGAAAGAGAACCCCAGAGAGACTCAAAGACAAAGCGATGAAAAGAAAGAAGGAGTGAGACACAAAGGATGGATGGAAAGTTGCAAAGTACATGTAGGGAAGCCATTTCCAAACAGACAGGAGTTTTCACGGGCAGTGTATTTATCGAAATATATGCAAGCTGGTGTGTGAATACCACTGTACAAAACGGCCAGGAACTAGAAGACTTTACACTTGTGGTGTCTGAGACCAGTCCTATATTTTATTCCGTCCTATTCAAATGCTCCCGAATGACTCAGACCACAGATAGCAGCATTTACAGTTTAAATTTGCTTGTTGATTTCCTATATACAGTAGTTAGCTCTAGTGTTTGTTTAAATGCACAATAATTTCTATAGCCTTTAAAATTTCCAGAGAATTGTATGGCAGATGCTAATAACAAAATAACAAAACTAATTTAAAAGTATACTATTATTTAACAAATTAATAAACCGTAATAACTGTTAATGCGCCGAAGCTTTCTGTCAGGAAGTGTTTCTAAAAGGAGTCTGGGGTGTGAGCACTAACTTATAAACTCCTAAATCACACCTCTACCTCCTCTAACATCTTGGCAGCAAATATCCGGATTTCTTTCCTTTCTGGCTTCTCAGTAAGATGCCAAGCAACATTTGTCTTATTAACTTATACTGTACAGAAAAACTAGTGAGTGGATGATTGTTTATAACTGCTATAACATAAGATAAAATAGGAATGAACCAGTTTTACAGATGTTACACAACATATAAATCACATCTGACAAAAAGTACAATGTGACATTTTTACTAAAAAGAAGAAAAAAAAACCTTTGATTGTGGCGGCATGGTGGCTTAGTGGTTACCACTGTGGCTTTGCACTGCAGGGTTGAGGGTTCAATTCCCGCCTCAGGTCTGCGTGAAGTTTGCATGTTCTCCCCGTGCTTGGCGGGTTTTCCAGTTTCCTTATAAAGATGTGCAGTTTCCTTATAAAGATGTGCAGATTAGGGTAACTGGCATACCCAAAATTGCCTATAATGTGTGTGTGACCTATTATGGATGGGCATCTTGTCCAGGGTGTACCCTGCCTCATGACCCAAGTCTCCTGGAATAGGCTCCAGGCCTCCACGACTCTGAACAGGATAAGTGGTATAGAAGATGACTGATTGCTAATCAACTAACACTAAACTGCACCTCACCATCATTGATTATTTTCATGTAACATTACACCAGGTCATGCATTATTCCTTATATAATAGAGAAACACCTATTGTTTACATAGGGAAAACACTACTTTCATTTCATCAGGACATTGTAGTAGCTCTTCACCGCTCTTTAATCCAGACAATGAAAAAAGCAACTTGCATGGCCCTAAAAGCTTTATGGATGAAGCTGAATGAGCCAGGGTCACTATTAACAGTATTTAGAAGCAACCTAAAGGGTAATTATTTATTGGAAACAGTGGTTGGATGCTGATAATGGAAGAGGAGTGCGCACATGTTTGTGTCACAAGAAGAGAGAGGAAATTAAGTGTGTCAAAAATGCAACAGAAAGAAATGACAAAAAAACCCTGCTAAGCTGATGCAATACACTTTAAAAGTGTGCCAATGTGTTGCCACCCGTTGTTTTTGACCTTCTGGATGCGTTTTATTCTTTTCACGCATTCATGCAATATAATGCGTTTTGCATTAAAAACACCATGCTCTGCCAATCTAATGAAGCTTCAGCTCAAATTAGTGCAAGCGCTCGTTTATAAATAGGTTCCTTTAGACCATGCCCCCCCCCCCCCCACACACACACACACAGTTGGCTTATTCTGTTTCACTTTTACACATTAGACTTTACCTTAAAGAAAAGTATTTACCTTTGTGAGTTAAAACAAGCATGTTTCAGCTGTAGAAAAGTTAAATTAACTGAGATGATGACTCGTCCTAATCAGCTACCTTTATACCTCCTCCGTCTATCTCACCTTCTCGCATCCCAAGAAGGAAACTGCTATATTTACAACCACATTGTATTACACATGTTACTGTGGCAGCAATCTGTTAATAAGTCAGGCTCAGTGTGTGGCATACACACACCTACAATATGCACACACGTCACACTAACATAGCTCACTTAGACATTAAGGCCTGAACCACTAACTGAAAACACAGAGTGAGTATTTTATACTCGGGAGGAATAGCAAGACAGAGAGACTTGTCCACTTCTGCTTTAACAGTTTACGGCAGTGGATAAGAGAACTTTTACCTACCGCTAAGAGGTAAATTTGATCCAAAACTTTTTAATGCTAAAAATAAATATCCTTTTTACTTCCTACCGTCATTAACCTTTTCACACATTGTGTACTCAGCTTATGGCTGTTTTTAGCTTAATTTAGGATGCAAGCACCTCCAGAGATCTTGAACATTGCTGTAATTTAACACAAGTTACTAGCCTACAGATCATTATCTTACAGATACTTTTTATTATCTTATCATTTTATTATATCCCCAAGATATTATCTTGCACGGCATGTTGTCTGTATACATTTAAAGGAATCGTAGGCTTTTGCATTAAAACTGCAGGGGTAAGTTCCATTTACATTGCCACACTGTTGATTTCCAAGGTATATTTGGGACACGAAGGCCTTTGTTGCTTTATTTGAACAGTTAATTTGCGTTGTGGTTACAAGGTAAGCTGTGTACACAAGATAATAGGATCCCACCAGAGATTTTTTTTGTTCACAAACCCTAAACCTTTGTACAAAGAAATAAATAAAGTATATTTTTGTAGCAGATTCTAATGAATTGTTTAAGTACTTATCAAACTGATTTGTTTTTGTTAATAGTAGTAGTAGTAGTAGCAGAAGTATATTTTGTTCAAAAATGCTTTAAAAAAATGTTATTCTGTATTAAAAATGCAATAACTAAATTAACAATACAGCTACTTCTGAAAGCTGCAAGGTGCAAAAACCCAATTATTACCTTTCAAATGGGCGAGTTTAGCAAGTAAAGCAGACCTGTGTCGTCTTCCTCAAGTCCTAACTGCACAATATTAAAATAGTTTAAAAAAAAAAGAAAAAATTGGGAAGGCGGTGATGCATCACCTTGCAATTATAGTGAGCAATTCAAATAATTGCAATGTGAAAAAGAAAGAAAATCAACTCTCTAACAAGCGCTATTAATTAAGAACTTGCCATGTTCTGTTGTTAAACAAGGACCAATCGTTTCCTGGGTAGCACATGTGTTTAAACAGTGGAGCAGAAACTAAGCAGTAGACAACTACAGTGAGGTGGTACTTACAGATTATTATGAAGTAAACTTCAGTGCAGCGAAATGATTAAACCACAACCGACAAAATGCGCGCACACTCACACACGAAGTATTGATTCCTTTTCTTTTACAACAGATCAAATCATACTAAATTGAACAGCATCCAAGTAAGAGAGATACCCTTTTATAAATCAGGTATTAATGTGATGCGTAAGACAATAGGTTTGTTTCTGTAGTACTGCATACAAATATACAATAACACTTAAGATCAACTTACAAGGAAGCTATAGTATAAAAGAGGTATTCTGTTAGTGAATGTGCACATTATTCATAAGAATTATTTGATTGTTAGGAAATGAGAAACTTCATTAATTCTCTTACTTATGGTTAAAAAGACCAAAGTGCAATCCTATTTGATTAGTGCCAAGGTTTCCTGGACTCAGATCAAACCTGTTCCAAAACTGAAGCACATCTTCAGTGGTGAATACCCACAGAGAGAATAATTTTGTTTCCATCTCAGCTTTCTCCAACTCTAGATGAGGCAGGAGGTTATCAGCACGACTGCCAGCTTGTCCTCCCCCTCTGACACATTCTGGTGAGCCAGCAGCTTTGCCTTATTTTCATTAAACACAGATCCATCTGGGTGTGCTTCCGCACTGCTGGGGTGTGTTTATACCCTCCTGTGAGCACTATTACACCTTATTTACACACACAGACACTACCTATGGTAGCTGTAGGTATCACACAATGTGTTATCTGTGGTTGCGCTAACAGTAATGCCTTAATTGTGACACTGCCTTTTTTTAGATCGTACTGCTGATTAGAAACCTTACCAGGCAATGATGAGGAAACTAACCTAAGTGTACTAATTGCAAATCTATAATTCCTCAATTCATAATTCTGCAGTTGTGCTTCCAACACGTTTCATGAGGATGACCACTCATACTACAGCCGCTCAGCTTTTGCGCAAGTTCACATCACAGTGATGAATCACATTTAATCTATTTACATCCATTTGCCATTTACAAATTACTGGTTGCGATACCAAAGCACATAATTACAGATGCTAGACTTTGAAACATCTCACTATTTCTATGCTTTGAGACTCCCTAATCTCTTAATCTACTTTATTTAATACTTTTTCTTTTTGAAATTCAGGAAGTTTTAATCCTTACTTACTGCAGGCTGTACGTTAGGTAATGATACCTTTTTTTAATGTGTGTTAAGGGCATGATTTGCTAAAAACCTCATTTGCTCAACCAAATACTATAACTGTCAACTCCGGGAAGCATTTAAACCCTAATGTATCACTTCTGAAAAGTCAGTGATACTAGCACTTGCTCGCAGCTTGCTTTATTTAGGTCTAAATACATGCCCTGTTTCTGGGAGCCTAGTGAGCCTCGAGGTGCTCAGGAGATTTCCATCAAAGCACAACAACCAGCAGTGGAACATCAATACCAGCCTCAATAAAGAACAGAGGAAACATCTATTAAAATGCTCTTCTACATGACAGCCCTTTCCTGCCGGTTCACCTCAGCCATACTACAGAGTGAAAATGAAATAATGCAGGAGTCTTATTTCTGTTCTGTTCACCCGTTTCAATTCCGGTGCTATGTGGGGGGGACAGAAGGTCACGGTTAGTCCTTTGACTAAAAAGTCTTTGAAGTGTCACACAGGCATAGATGGCTAATGTTACAACTGTGAGGCGGATCTATGGATCATTTAAGGCATGAGATCATAACCCAGGTCATGGAGTACTTCACATTTTTGTGTTTCTCCTGGTATAACATGAGTTCAAACTAATACAACTAATAAAGCAGGAAAAACACTAAAACGTACTCCAGGGGTACTCCAGGACAAGAATTGGAAACATGTGATTTAAGGGAAATTACAATATGACTTATGACTCAAATGACCATATCTGTATATTTCAAATGTTTTACATTCAATCAAATGTATTTAGCATATTTTATACAGATTATTCAATAGGGAATATGGCATCTCTTTGGTGGGTAACAGTATGCAAAAATACCGCCTTCGTAAAAACATCAGCATAGTCAGCAGTGTTACTAGCCATTTATCCACAGTCCTCTGTCTATTGATGGATGGTGTACAGGGTGCACAGCACAACAGAGACTCCAGTCAGTCATGAAATGCCTTAAAACGTCATTGATATGATACTGATAAACTGACAAATGAGCATAGTGTGCATCTACATTCTTTACATGGACCAAGCAGGTCTGCTCTTTACCTCACCCTCTTTCAAGGACAGCTTTTTTTTTTTTCATACCCTTATTTCACTTGTTTCATGTTGCGTTTGGGGAAAACAAAATCACTTGTCTGCAGCAGCAGCTGCAAACACAGCTAAAATGGAGACGCTCTGTGGAGGCAGTGACCAGATTTTAAATGCAGGGAGATCAATAAATAAGACAGGGCCTGCTTGCAGAAGCGCAGACTATGTGTGTGTGTGTGTGTGTGTGTGTAATGGTTTATGATAACTAGTAAGATTCTAGGCTTCCAGTGAAAGCAGCTGTCCCTTGGTTATGAATATGCAAGACCTTACTTGCCACACTGCTCTCTCTCTCTCTCCCTCTCTCTCCACCATCAATTCTTGTGAGTACAGCACACACTCTTTTGCTCTAGGGTGTTAATGGAGGGTGGCGGGCGGGCAAACAGCCCAAACTACTGGCATTTCAAACCTCACCCCAATTTACACAGTAGGAGGTCTTCATGAGAGCAGCAACCCTACGCAAGCTCCCAAAACATCACAGCCAATCAAAAGGATAGACAGATCGACAGATAGATAAGACTGACGAGAGATGAAAAGACAACATTAAGGAGCACAATCACCCCCATTAATTTTTTTTAAATAAACCGTCTCGCTATAAAACCTATCCAGCTAAATCCTTCACAAAATGATGGGTCTGACTGGTGAGAGCATGCCTCCATAATTATCGATGGATTCAGTTTATTTTTTGAAAACAAGCCTATCGCCTTTTCATAATCCACCACATGGTGGAAGAATTGAATGGAAAATAAATAAAATGACACACCAACCTCTGGCCAGATTCATTTTTTGATTCCAGATCTCAAGACTAATTTATCAAAGAGTCTGGATATCTGTATAAAAATTATTATATATAATTATGTTCCTTTTAAAAGACCACATTAATGCACAAAAGGTAACACCCCAGGATGCAACTGAATGGTTTTCTCATTGCTGGGAATTGCTGTTCATTAGAAGGCAAACTTTGAGTGTGGTCTTTTTAACAAACACTGAGTAACAAACTGCAAACCCTGTAATGGCCGACCTGAATATGGAGGAACAATGTGGAAGAAGTTACATTCCTCATTTAAAGAGGAACAGTCTCACGAAAGCAGTTCTCTGTGTGTGGCATGCTGAGGTCACAATGACCCTATGAGTGCATCACGCTCGAACGCCATGGTGTTATTTTTCATAATCTTAAATAACCAAGCACAGTCCTTGAATTTGCAGTAGAGCATTACTGCTTCCTTATTCCAAAAGCATTCTCAATAAAGACACTGTTGAATAAATATAAGATAATGAGATGACCTTTCAAGCTGTGCATCTTGTTGACTCATGGGCATTTATAACACCCATCTGCACCACTGAACTGTCAGGCTCTTTAGGTTGTGTAAATAATAAACTAGATTCCAAAGTGAATTTTTATTCACCGTGTATAAAATAACAGCCCATTACTTTTACTTACTTACCACAGTGCTGTTGGATTCTTCATCCTGACATTTCAGAAAGTGATTAATTTTCTATAACAGTAGCTCTGATGGATGCAATTTTAATCACCGTATTATAAAAGCGTCATATTTTTTATTTATTTATTTATTTATTTATTTATATATATACATTTTTTTTAGGAACAACTAATTCACAGGGACTAATGGATGCTCCTCATAAGCTAAGGATGTTATTTAATAAATATTTGTTTAACTACCATTTACAGAAGTCATCTCAAGTGTGTGTTTTTAAATTTAAAATAATATTAATTCCAAGAGAGTGTGAAGAAACAACAGTTTGAAATGTAAATGGTATCAAGGATTACCCTGTCTCACAGGATGTTAAACAACAAATAAAACAAACTTAATCATTGTTAAATTCCTGTAGTCTAAGAGAAGAATAACACTTCAGGATGTGCTCTGACTTTGCCTAACCCCACAACTATCCCTAATTCTTTTCATACAATTCCATGTCTCAGAACAGTTAATATTATTTTTAACACTGAGAAAACCACTGACTACCACAGATGTCAAATCAGCTAGTGTTCCTCTAAAAAGCAGTAGTAAGAAGGTGACACAATACAAAAACAAATCTGGTCTTGGTTGATCTGTCTTTAAAATATAGCTCTCTGACAGAACAAACTCATACAAAGTCAACCAATGTTGAACTTTGAACTACACACATTTATGGCTCACACTCAGCTGGATGCTGATATCAAAACCTCATTTGTCTGTAAAACTACTGCATAGTTTCTTTGGGAAATATCTCAACCACAAAACAAGCCCTGACATCTCTACTCTTCTTTCCTTCGCTTTCTACAGCTGAGGTACTACAACAAGTATATCAAGACCTTCTTTTGTGTTCAGCTGCTGTACCACAAAAAGCAACAATGGCCATTTGTTTGCACTACAAACTGAGAGAGTGAGTGTGGGTGCGTGTGCCTTAGTGAGGGAGCAAGCTTCTGAATAAGGGAGGGAAAAAAAGAAAAAGAAGAAAAAAAAGGCAGGGGGAGGTTGCAATTCATTTCCACTAATGGTTTCCAAGCATCTCCACAGAATCAAGCAGCTGTCAAGTGAATGCATCAGAGTGGCGAGCTGCATTTCCCAGAAGAGACGAGCAGCACATCAGAACGCTCAGCAGAACAGATGCTTCATTCCCTGTATTAGCCTTTCCACACAAAACAAACAGCGAACAATAGAGCTGTGGATGTTGCCTCGAAGTATATAACAACTTAACAAAGAAAGATTTAGCTTGACCCAAAATAGAACAACATTTATGTACCACTGTATTTTATAGGGTTCAGTAGCGTGCCATTTTCGGTGTTATGCGAGTTGTGTAATTTGCTGTGGAGCACAAAGCCTCTGTGCTGCGTCCATTGATGAGAAATACCCTCTTCACCAGAGAAAGACCTGGGGCAGTTACAACTCCAGCCTCTCTGACACGCAAGAATGCCTGTTAGTGCAGGCTGAAAAGACTCAGGGAAATTAAGCCTGTTTCACAGCTCAGTCTCAGCTTATCCTTCACATCACAGCATCCGCTTAAATAATAATAAAAAAAGTATGAGACAAAATCCTGCTTTATAAAATACAATGAATTCAGTGAGCAAGATATTTGAATATATTTCTTATGAAACTATTTATTGGCTGATTTAATTATCTGGGTGATGCCTGTTGAGATCTGTTTTGCAAGGCAAGCAGAGCCAAGAAGTCACAAGTAGCAACAGACAGTACAAGTACATGCCTTGTTAAAACGTCTCTCCCCTCCTCCCACCCTTTTGGATGTCACAGTATCCATCTCCATTCGACCACATCATAATCACAGCCTTGTTGGCGATGTAACAGACGATCACATGTACCACACATCTTATCTCAGACATAAGCGCTTGTACCAAGATTAATATTAGCAGGTAACATTCGTAGTATACAACTTGTACTAGTGAGCGTCTCTAGTGCTTGAGATGGGGGGGGGGGGGGGGGGGGGCGTGATCTTTTACAAACACTGATTGACGCTTGAAGTGTTTTTTTTTTTTTTTTTAGAGCTAAGACTTCATCTACAGCGGTAAGATTAATAATCAGCTCAAATTAACAAAAGCACGCACTGATAAATCACTAGAGTCTGCACACAATCCTTTAGCATCTTTACAAGGTGCCAAGTTCTCTTGTGTGGAAGTGGATGAGGAAAAAAAGGTAGCGATGATTGAAAGTGATGATACAAGCAAACTGAGGGGAAAGTCCCACAGAGAGAAAGGAGATGAGTAAAATTGGGGAGGAAAACAAACAAACAAACAAACAAACAAACAAACAAACAAAAACCTTAATAAGCCATCCATGTATTAATCTTCTCATTATTCCAACCCTGCTTTAAATAGTAGTTCATTTTTACTTAGATAGATAGATAGATAGATATTAACATTTGTTTATGCACTGTCAAATAATTACTTTAAAAAATAAACAAAATTAGTTCATTTTGTTTCTTTGTACTTTCGTCTCACTTGCAAGAAAAAATTACAATCACGAAACTCCAACAAACACGAATATTACCATTAGGTTTTTTTGTTTCCTACATGCGACCCGTAAACACAACGACTTATTTCTTTCCCAGTTCTTCCCAACCACATGAATGAAGTCTGGAGTTTAGACAAAAGAGGTCAGTCGCACTGCTGAGATTAGATTAGCCAGCCTTGTTAGCCTGCTCATTTCATTACAAATAATTACTCGGTCCGTTGCAAACAACTAAAATAAAACCACAGAAAGAAAGAAATAAAGAGTTTCATAAGTTTCCAACAACAAAAAAAAAAGGCTTGGTTGGTTTGCGGCCAGGTACAAGGTTTACATTTAAAAACAAAACTAAAAACAAGAAGTCGTCGTTCCTGTTACCACTTTAGCTTTTTTTTTTATTATTAAAAAAATTAATACAATGTGTGTTTGTGTGTGTTAGCATTAAGACCCTGTGAACTTAATCGAAGTAAGCGTTAAGTAAACACTATCATCATCAAACAACAACAACAGCTGTAACGCCACTAGGCTAGTGTATGTAACACACTGCGCTACACAAGCTTACGAGTAGACAGAGGTGATACCTTCCTGAAAAGAATTAGAATTCAATCAAAGATTCCGGAGGGACAAAAAAAAAATGGACTCTCACCTTCAGCTAAAGATTTCAGCTCTTGTGTTTTTTAAGCTGTAGCTTCCAGCGCCTTCATACAGATCTGTGTTTCTTCCTGATTTATAAAAAGCGACGCGCCGCTGAGCAGATGTCACAGCCGGAGAGTGGAGTGGAGCGCTGCTGTTGCGTGTGTGTGTGTGTAGATAAAGGAGAGACTCTTCACACTGTGTTCACTTCTCCTTCAGTTTCAGCCAACGGCCGTGACGTCACGCTTTCATTCCGAACCCCTGCATTTATTCAAAAACATTAAGACACTGCTCCAAAACTTCCAGCATAACAGGTTACACACACACACGCAGTGTATTCTCTCTCTCTCTCTCATACCTGCAAAGTCATGTCATTTAGTAAATAGTGGTATTCCTGCAGAGAGCAAACCGTTTACTCATTGTTACTGTACAGATCGTGCAAAAAAAAAAAAAAACCCAGCCAGGCTAATGTTCATAATTTATAATAGATCAGTTTAATCATAATCATGCGGTTTTGACCCCCCCCCCCCCCATTGTTTATTACTGTTGTAATTTGCCTTAGTGTATTTAGTGCATTTAAACTGCCCATGTATTAGTCAGTCAGGTTAAGTTGATTGTTTTTGCCATTTCATGAGGAAACATAATGCTACCCAGGGCCCAGAATCAACATCAAACAGTTTGAAAATGACCAAACGAAAGTAGTTCTACCCTGACAATCTTAGTCCCTGGATCTGATCCGAGGAGGAATGTGATGACCTCTGACAAAGTTGGCAAATGTCAAGAAAAATCTTTTCAGAGATTGTATTGCATGTGGGATAATGATAGTGCTAAAGAGTAAGTTATTATAATGTTTAAATTATTATTATTATTATTATTATTATTATTATTATTATTATTATTATTATTATATTCACATTATGTCCAAAACAGTTTGCAATCCACAATGACCAGTTAAATAAGTCTTTTCATTAAGGAGTGATCACTAGTTACACCAACTGTACTGATGATTTTTGAGAAGTCAAGCTTAAAAGTCCAGATTATAGACTATAAATTGTTAGCACCTAAGCTGGATCTCCTACATTTTACCTACAAGGTTACAGCAAAAATCTAAATTTACCTTCTTAATTAATGTTTTAAATTCGGCTGTTCAAATGTTTTAAGGTGTTCAAAATGATATATGTTCTTAACTTTATAGCAACATACAACATTTGACCCCTTTGTGTTTTTGTGAGGTTGTCATGATAAAGAAACATATATAAAATATATTACAGCACATGGCCTATCTGTTGAAATGAATGTTCTATTTTTTTTTATTACAGAAAAAACAACTTTGCACTCAAGTGTACATGCAGCCTATTTTACGGGACAAAATATTGTGTCCATAATAATGAACATACAGTATAATTGGTTGCAGCACTGCTGTACACATAATTTAATATTTTACAAAATATGTATAACTCCTCAAAGGCAATGTTGTGCAAAATCACACTTCTTGTGTGTGAGGAATATGTTTCTTATCTCCTATGGATCTGGACTACTGATTGGAATGATGACAGTTTAAATCCCCAAACTTCCAATTGTTGGTTCTTTAAACAATGCTCTTAACATTCCACAGTTATGTGGCTGTACCACGACCCTGACTTCCTTTCAAGATGGAACTTGTGGGAAAAAAACTATTTGTTATAATGTAAACATGTAAATGCATACTATGACAAAAGTATGCCTGTTAAGTTCATTGTTTGAGGGAAACTGATATCATGTAAATGAAGGTCAGAGAACTGATGAGCAGTTTAAAATCTGTGGATTGGACAGGGCTAGGAGTGACAGGAGGTGAGTGAAGGGGTTGCTAATGGTTTAGTAGTACAAAGAAAATATCCACATGTTGTATAACCTTCCATACATAGAAAATGAGAGAGATAGTCAAGGAATTCAAACCACCATATTTTTAACCCCAAAGGTGACAACATGAAATGTAGAGGATGCATAGAAACCTCAACTTAATAAAAATTGCGAAGTGCTTATGGGAATTTGTTTAATAGCTGCTACAACACCACTGATTGGGAAGTATAGTAATCCCTACGGCACAAATGTACAATGCTGCAGCTTGATTAAACCTACCTGAAGCACATTTAAAATGTGCATCATGCCATGTTGTATTTTTAAATGAAAAATGGCCAATTGTAAATTACTGAAATCACATAAGAGTCAGCTCCATGCAGAGAATAGTTGCCCTTGGTAATTGCATAGTGGAAGTCATTTAGAGGCAAAGTCAGACCCTCCTGAATTAAAGATGCGTGAATATCCTTATTCAGCTTTTGGAATTTAAAGCAGGTTTCTGTGGCTGCTTGCTGTCTCGCAACCTCATTGATTTCCCCCATCTACCATCCTTGTGAGCGAGGGGGGTCATTTTTTGCATTTCTTTTAGAGATGCAGGAAGAGACAACACCGTCTGGCTTGATGCCGTCCGAGAGAGAAATGATTTGACACGTTTGTCACCCTAGCAGTGAGCTGCTGGGATTTTAATTGTATTGGAGAATCTTGATTAGCGAAGGCATGGGGGAGAACGAGCTCAAAGCAATGTCATTATCACAGAAGGCTTGCATACCAGGCTCTTATGCATGCCGTGGAAATGTCAGGCCCGCTCAGTCTTTTGTAGCATAATAAGTGCAAGTACAATGACTGCAAAGCAAGTATGTTGTGGGGGGAAGGGCAAAGAGCCTATTTACTTTTAAAAGCAGCTTTAACAGAGTCTTGATTAAAAAGTATAATGAGACAGAAAGAAAGCATAAAGATGATTTCTCCCAGGACTGATGGAAAACAAATTAATGTGATGATTGATTTGCTTTTCTTTTTTTTTCCCCTATTAGCCCACAGAGCATCCTGCAGTAATCAGCTGCCAGGCTTGCGTTTGCTGTTATTGATTTTCTCCTAACACATTTACAAAACACAGATTTTATACATCCTTGAACTTACTTGATAATTCAACTTAAGCTCCATCAGCTGGAGAGAACAACAAAAATATTTCATTGAAATGTCATTTCTGTTTTGAGTAGGTTTTTTTTTCCACGATCAACTTTTCTTAAAAATGTTAACTACTAATTAAAAATCATTAACAATTAAGGGACTTTTCCTATAACTGTGGTCAACCTACACCAAATATAATGCATCATTCCCTTAAATCTTTCAGTGGTTTAAATGTTATTATTTAAAATAAGGTGGGAATACAGTACATTACTGTTTGTTTCACTACATATATTGTAATATGCTTAATACAGAAACTTATGTATTCAAATATTTACTCTATCCCTTGATGATGGTTTTGTATTTGTGTTTATAAATAAGAAATGTTCTTAATTTCATAATTCCATATGCATATCAATATTTAATGGTTGGTCTGAAAGTGGCATGGTCATGGTGAGACATCAGAAGACTGCAGCGAGCACACAGCGGGCACACAGGAACAGACACATTGTTCCTGAGCCTCTCACACATCTGGAAAAAAAAAAAAAAAGCCAGACACAAAATAAATTTAAGCAAATTTTGAAGGTCATAATAAATGTCACAATAATTTCATGCTTTGATGTAATACTTATGGTATGTTCAGGGATTATTTTCTTTAAAAGGGCTTCTTTTGAAAAATTAATTCAAAATTATTTATGAATATAATTGTTTGGTAATTTTACAGGAATTACAGAAGCCACTGGAGGTATGGATGATATAAAATATGCGTTCAGTGTGAGCCAATCAAATTTTAAAACAGTGAAAACTGATTCGTCTTGTGTTATGAGTCAATATTCTACAATTCTAGCACAAATGATTCTTCAAAGGCTCTTCAATTGTTTTCATTAAATAATTATGTTTTCATTTGTTTTTACTTTATGATGCAAAAATTGTTCTATCAGGAGTTCTTTATGAAACACTGTTGTTCTACTATTATAGGTAGATGTTTTTACTTTTTAGTATACAATGTACACTATGTGAAACAAGTTTGTGACAATCACACCTACAGTATACAGCAAGTGGTTCTTCCCCATACTGTTACCACAAAGTTGGAAGTATACAATTGTATAGATTTAATAGTTCCCTAAGATTGAAGTACTGCCTGACCTCAACTCTACTGAACTTGGACTGAATGAATTGGAAAATGGGAGTGTACACCAGGCCTTCTCACTCAACATCATTGCCTCACTAACACACTTCTGGCTAAAAAGTCAAATCATTTGATAAATTTAGTCGAAAGCCCTTCCAGATGATTACAGATTATTATAACAACAAAGGGGGATTCAATCTGGGATGGGACATTCAACAAGCACATATTGGTAAATGCCCGGTGGCCAAACAGTGTATGTAGTTCAAACAAACATGATTCTTTAAAAATATATATACAGTTGTACAGTTTGTCTTCTGTCTGGTGAAATCTTGCATTTTTCAATACCTCTCTTTTATGCATTGATTGCACACTGTGCACTTCATGGCCTGTAGGCATTTAAAGCTCTGGAAGCTTAAAACATCAATATCTGGGGTTTCACAGTAATTAGGCAGTGTAACATCAGCCATTTTTCTTCTTATTGAAATATAAATTTTGAGGTTTTCTCATGACAATACAGGAAATTATATTTGGTAAAAAAAATTGTCTTAAATGAGAATTGTATGTTTTATATTTCTTACTTATTGACATATTAATATTAAAACACTATCGAACATTTAAATGCGTATATCATAGGAGAGAAAAGTCTACAATGCACCATCAGTTGGTAATGACCTTTTCAACTTGAATTGATGGCCACAAGCTATAATCTCGGTGTAATTACCATGATGTCTAATTAACATATTTACATTAACGATATTGTCACGGATGGCAAGTCAAGCTCAGAATTCCAGAGGTGTGATTAATAGACATCGCCTACAGAGCCTACTCTGTATCAACTTTTCACATACACATATAGAACCTTACAATGTGCTTGAGTAATTTATATTTTTTTAACAGAGCATGTTTGATTACGAATGTGATTTAACATAGATTGTGAAGGAAAATATATAGCAAATTATGTAAACATTTTTATCTGCACCACATGTCAAGGAATACCTTCAGGAACAAAATCAGGGTACAGTAAAGTAAATACTTCAAAGGATAATACAAAAACCTTTTATTCCTGCAAAGATTCCTTGACATGTGATGCAGATAAAAAGAGAAATCAAAAGATTTGGTCTGATGTCAATGTGCTAGCCTTATCTAAGAAAAAAAGTTTCCATAATTAGCATGAGGTTTGTCAGAAGAACGGCTTCATCTTCAACTTAAAGCTGTGAAATGATTCGAGTCCTATTGATGTGGGAAGACAAACAAGTGCACACACCCACACACACCATTTTCTTTATTAGCCTTCTCTAATGACCATTTTAGTTTCACTTTTGTTTGTTTGTTTGTTTGCTGTATTAATCAGTCAGGGTTCCAGGCAGTCAGTGAGCGGAAGACAGAACAGGAATCCCACATGAGAAACAGATAGCAGGTGGCTTCTGGCTGTATCTCTGTAAGAAAGAGAAAAGACAGATATGACTGTTGGTTTGCTGTGTAGCAAAACGTACATGCTTGTATGTCTTCATTTTATAGATGTGTCATCATCAGAAGAATCACTAGGGCTCCTTTTGGCATATTAAAATCCTGAATGGCTCTAGTGGAAATATTTAATCCTAGACTGCAAGACTACATAAATAGAAGCAGAACATACATCAGTCCGGTTTGTGAAATAAATGTATGGTGATGTGCGGCAGGAGCTATAATAGCCTTGTGATCTTGTGATCACGTTTCCATGCCAGCTGTCATGAGATGGCATGCTGTATTAATGCACACCACTGTCCATTTTAATTAGCAATTTCAGGTCAGCACTAACGCCTTCAGGCAGCGACGAAGAGCAAGGATGTGTGAATGAGATCCCTTTCGTGTTATTTGATCAAAAATAGGCCATTACAAGCATAATCATAATGGTGACAAGCCTCGTATGATATATGCTCTCTACAAACCATCCATCTTGTGGCAAACAGGCCACAGCAGGCGAGAAAGAGAGAGAGCAGACAGAGGAGAGATAAGACAAAAGCTGAAGGCTGTCAGAGAAAAAAAAAAAAAGCACCATGCCATGCAGGCCAGCATAATTAGAATGAAAGCCGGGGCCATCATTCTCATGCATAGAAAGAAGATGTGTTTTTCTCCAGCTATACCAAGAAATTCATTAATTATGTTAATCACCTGGATGCATGATAAGGAACATGCAATTTCAGAAAACCAATGTGAGAGCACAGTACTAGGAAGCCACACAATTTGCTTATTTCTTAATCAATGCATATTAGCTATTGTCTAGTTCATTATTCATAATATGAAATTAAAGGCACAAACCTGATATAAAAGGGTAAGAATAAGGCTGCATTCTTTTTTTTTTTTCTTAATGCTCTGTATACTGCATCCGTGCAAGACCTGCATTTAATCAAGCTGACGACACTAGAGCAGGGAGCCAACTACTGCATGATCATGTTTTTTCCAAACAGCACAGCCGCTGTCTTTATCTAAGAGATTACTGTTTGCATGTTGGCTTGTAAAATAAAACTGCCAGCATGTAAGAAGAGGCCAGTTGCATTTCTTCCATTGTTATTTTAGTGCAGATTTGGCGTGGGGGCTCCTCCCAAAGTGGTCTGCCCCCTCTCTTAGGCAGTAATTGTATTCCTTTCCAATAAAATAGGCTTTTGTTGCATTTTCACATCGGATCTCTTCTGTTGTGTGGACCTAAGAGGTTGCAACAGTCCCTCGATCCCTGGAATGTGACAAGAAAGAAAGGGGTAAAATGTCACCGAGAAATTTTGCCTTCTGAGAGATGTGTGCAAGAGGAACAGAAAAAAGAGAGAGGTTGGAGGGGTACATTTCTTAACTTATAATAGCTGTTTATCTTAGCTCTAGATTAACAATGTAAGATCAGGAAGTCAAACCTCTGGAAGGCATGTGTGTGGCGTTTGAGACAAAGTTTGACCTTACAGCTATTCTGCTGATGATTCACCCTGAGTGCAGATAAGACTGCAAGTGACTGTTGGAACACACACGCACACGCACACGCACACACACACACACACACACACACACACACACACACACACTTACTCAATGACTGGGTTGCTATTTCAAAGAGTATGATTATGAGAAATCACAGGACACAATGTTCCATGACTCTTGTTACTCTAAACCCTGCCTGCTTCAAACAGATATTCACAAGTTATATAGAGGAGGAATGGTGGGAGTACTGTATGTACATTCTCTATAGCCAGATATACAATTAAATGTCTCTTGGGGCACATCATACATTACTCGTTTTCATCAGTGCCTTTTATTTTTGCTGTTCTTCTCAAATTGAAATTTCGAAGTGGCTTGCATGCATACTTCCATAACCAGCAGTGTAAGATCCAGTTTCATCCTGCATCCAAAGGCAGCTCAGATTGAGACAGGAAATATGTGTGTCATAACAACATCAGGCTGTTTCTGTGAACACAATGACCTGCACTTAGCCTACTGGACTTTGGAGTTCTGATTATAATGATAGAAAGTGCCTGTGTACGTTACATTGTGCAGTCGATGCCTCGAGTCTCAACAACCTCAATTCATACACGTGTGCCATCTCTTTCGCTTAGGCTGACCTGATAACACAGAATGGTCACACCAGTATTACCAGCTGACACATGCTGATAGTGGGAAACTATTTTTTGAGGCTACTTATTCATGATCACATATTTGTAACAAAAAAATAACTACAGGAGTGTCACAGTCTTTGTAAATATTGTTCATGGGAGCCACATGCAAAATGAACTGACTCACTTGTATGTGTTGTATCATTGGGTAATCCAATAATTCTGGTAATCCTGGATTAATTAATGCTAAATGGTTATAAAGGGTAAAATTTGTGTTTATATGATATGCAAGAAATAAATAGACATCTACTGTATTATGACACAATGCATGCACCAAATGTGTAAAACTTTTAAGCAAGGAAGGTTTAATTATTTTTATATTATTAATAACTTGTTGACTTTCCCTTAGTGGCTTTAAGAGCAGTAACTTGTCTAGGCATGGAATAAGAGGGCTGTTCTAAACAGCCCTTCGACCAGTATGAAGACATCTTTCAGAAGATCCTCCTGATGAGTTTATGACTCTGTTGATGTTTTACCCTTGCCCTTAAATTGAGCTATAATTCTATTGAAGATGGTACTCAGGGACAGTCCATCCTCAGCATAACCAACATTTAAGCATTTGGCAGACGTCCTTATCCGACTTATATTTTTTATCTTATTATACATCTGAGCAGTTGAGTGTTAAGGGCCTTGCTCAAGGGCCCAACAGGAGCCTAAAGGATTTAATCCCCACGGAAAATAAATAAGTAAATTTAAAGAATGAATAAATATTATCATAAAACTATGACTGTCTATTTAAAATATATATATTAAAAAAAAACATGTTTGAACTTTTCAATGACCATGCCTGGGCAGGCTGGGAAAGCCCAATGTATTTTACATGAGACACAGCGCGCTCTAGTGGTCATAATGTGACCACTGGTCCTTTAAAAAACTAGTGATTATTGCCTAATAATGTGAATTCTCAAATGAAATGCCCATATCATTGCATATTTTGAGCAAATAACTCAAAATCTGTTATTATTATTATTATTATTATTTTGTTTTACTTTTAGGCATTCTTGACCGTGTAGTATAGTGTAGACAATGCCACAAGCTGGGGTTCAATATTCAATATAAAAAAACATAACCTTTAAACCCAATGAGATTACTCCTCACATAACAAGCCTCATTTCATTCATGTTGCCGTCCATGCTGGGAATTATTCACAGTTGTAAATTCCCATATTGACTCATTATGCACATGACATTTAATATACAGAACTCAACATGTCACTCCCTATACTAAAACTGGAGTCCATAATGGGGAAATAATATTAACAACTTTCCTGTACTGCATTATTGACTGAATGAAAATGTCCCAGTTTTCACAAAACAAATGAGTAAACCTTATTTCTATAATAATGATTGCTCCCGATCAGTATGACTACAGTTAGGATCTAAGGTACAATAATAGCTGTATCATTCCAGGAGTACTCATTAATCAAGAATAATGAAGTATTTACAGCTCCCAAAGACTTGCTAGAGGTTGTGTAACACCAGAGATACACACTGGAGCGGAAGTGGAATTGGTGGAATGTTATTTGTTATGGCCTCAATCTGCTGTCTCAATTCATGTAGTTGTGTTTCATCATCCATACACTAATCTTAGGAAATGAGGGAGATGTACAGAAGAAATAATTTGTTCAAGTAGATCATGGCATGATACACTGCAGACATGGCAGAGTCGCTGTTTGAAAAGGGTGAAATTATTGGCCTGTGTCACGCAAAGAAAACAACTAAGCAGATTGTTGAAACTACTAAAATTCTATTAAGAACTGTAAAAACACATTATTATAACCTGGAACGATAGTAGTGAAATGGTGTGGTTGGGAAAATGTTTGAATCATGGTGATGGGAGACAGTAGAACTCACAGCTTGCCATAATAGTATGAGTATTTCCACATGCACAAGGACAACTCAAAGGATTGGGACTACACAGAAAACAATTTATCAGTGAGGCTAATCAGAAAAAGGCTTCAGTTTGTTAGGGAGCATAAAGAATAGATGGTGTATTGGAACAAGTCATGTGGTCTGATGAGCCCAGATTTACCGTTCCAGAGTGATGGGTGCATCAGGATAAGAAGAGGCGGATGAAGTGATGCACTCGTCATGTCTAGTGCCTACTGACAAGCCTGTGGGGGCAGTGTTATGATGTGGGGTTGCTGTTGTTGGTTAAATGGCTTCAGCAATGTTATGTGCCCAGAAAAACCGGAATATACTGTGCTGAATACCTGAATATACTGAATTACCAGGTTTTTCCGCCAATGGACTTTTTCTCCCCTGACGGCACAGGCATATTCCAAGATGACAATGCCAGGATTCATCTGGCTCAAATTGTGAAAGAGTGATTCAGGGAGCATGAGACATCATTGACTATACATGGTGACATCCACACATGGACTAGCCAACAGAGTCAGACCTTAACCCTTTTGAGAATCTTTGGGATTTGCTGGAGAAGACTTTATGCAGCATTTAGAAGGTTCCATAATCAATACATGATCTTGGAGAGAAATGAATGTGGCTCTGAATGGAAATAAATGTGACATTGCATAAGCTTTTTAAGACGATGCCATAGTGAAACTGTACTGTAATCAAAGCAAACTGAAAAGAGACAAAACAAAATTTCAGTGTATGACTTTTTTTTTTGGCCCGGACAGTGTAGAATTACTCTCATAACTAATGCACTTGCAAGTTGTATTGCTGCATTTCAAATACAGGTGCATCTCAATAAAAAAAAAAGTGAAACTCGTATATAGATTAATTGTACACAGCCTGATATATTTCAAGTGTTTATTTCTATTTCTAACTTTGATGATTATGGCTTACAGTTAATGAAACCCCAAAATTCAGTGTCTCATTGAATTTGAATATTGTGAAAAAATTCTATATTGGAAACTCATGGTCACACTCTAATCAGCTATACAACTCAAAACATCTTTTTCCTGAGCACAAAAAAAGTACTGTAACGTGTTACATTGTTGTGTTTGTCATGTAGCTCTTTGTTCGCACATTTGCATGTGCACTTTGTTGTCTATTGTGTATTTTTTGTATAGGAATTGATCCTTTTTTTTAGGTTAACTTAAAAATGTAAAAATGTAAATCTGTCATATCTGAGCCAGTCAGCTAATTAGATCCCTTAGTTAGCTAGCTGGTTCCGATAAAGTGTGTTGTTAATTTATGTTGTTGCATGTATGTAGCACCTTGGTCCTGAAGGAACGTTGTTATTTTTCACTGTGTACTGAACTGTATATGGTTGAAATAACAGTAAAAGCCTACTTGACTTGACTTGAGCCTTTAAACCTTTTCTCAGTCTGGTTCAGTAAGCTGGCTGTTCACAAAGTGCTGTCTTCAAGCACATGAATGGAAAGTTTAATGGAAGGAAAAAAATATAATAAAGAATATGCACAGGAAACAGGGATAACCGCAGCCTTGAGAGGATTGTGAAACGAAGTCCATTCAAGAATTTGGGGGTAATTCACAAGGAGTGGACTGCAACTGGAGACAGTGCTTCAAGAGCCACCACGGACACAGACATGTCTAGAACATGGCTACAACTGTTATGTTCCTTGTGTCAAGCCATTCTTGAACCAGAGACATCAGTGCCCGTTTTCACAAAGCTTCTTAGAATTCTCTCAGAGAGCTCCTATCTTAGCCTTAAAAGTCCTAGCTGGGAGTCTTAGACTAAAAGTGATTTAGAAAACTTCTTCGAGCAACTCCGAGTAAGGAAAGTACAAAAACATTTATCTTAGTGAAAAGATGTAGTCGACCCCATGATGCAGCAATTCAAGGACTGTGATTGGTTGATAAAAATAACCTTTGACCTCTGCAAAGGTCTTGAAATGTGCTCTTTGTGAAAATAGACTATATGATAATAAAAGTAAACACTGCTTTTCTGTCCACTTTGGTTTTCTTGTTGTTTTACTTCCTTCTATCTCTTTTGGATTGTTGGCTACATACCATCCAAAAATGCAACTTAAATAGACTGTCCTGCAATCATGTACATTGTAAAAGCTGAGACATTTTGCTCCCATCAATCTAAAATGGTTTACAAGTAATAAAATCAGTACTGTAAATAAATGTGAGAACTTAAATATAGTAACTACTGTATGGAAATTGGTTGCTTCAAAAGTAGACACATTTTCAACATTTAGCTGTTTAATTATCTTTAAGACATTTAGCCTAAAAACTTTGCATAAAGTAGCCTGTTCTCATGATTATACAATTTCTTCATATACAAAAATTATGAGTCACTGTCTGTTCTATTATCATGTATTCCGTTTTCACAAAGGGCACATTTCAAAACCTTTGCAGAGGTCAGAGGTTATTTTTTTTATTAACCAATCACAGTCCTTGAATTGCTGCATCATCCCTAGCAACGGGGTCAACCACACCGCCTCACTAAGATAAAAGTTGTTCTACTTTCCTTACTCAGAGTTGCTCTAAAGGGTTTCCTAAATCACTTTTAGCCTAGAACTCCCAGCTAGGACTTTTTAAGCTAAGATAGGAGCTCTTTGACAGAATTCTAAGAAGCTTTGTGAATACGGGCCCAGATGTCTTACCTGGGCTAAAGACAAAAAGGACTGGACTGTTGCTCAGTGGGCCAAAGTGCTCTTTTCAGATAAGAGTAAATTTTGCATTTCATTTGTAAATCAAGATCCCAGAGTCTGGAGGAAGAGAGGAGAGGCACTTTTAGGGCACTTCATGGTTCTCTCTGTTGACCAACATTATGCCGATGACTTAATATTCCAGTAGGACTTGGGACCTTCCCACACTGCCAAAAGTAATACCTGGTATAAGGACCTTGTTATCCCCGTGCTTGATTGGCCAGCAAACTAATTTGACCTAATCCCCATAGAGAATCAATGGGGAATGGTGAAGAGAAAGATGTGAGTCACCAGACCCAACAATGCAGAAGAGCCAAAGGCTGCCCTCAGAGCAGCCTGGGCTTTCTGGCCTTCAAATCCACGCCACATTGTTGCATTAATTCATACAAATAGACCCCAAACAAGTGCTGACCATGTTAAAATTTTTCAATAGTCCAACATTTCGGTGTTAAAAATCTTCTGGTCTTAAGTAATATGGGTCTTAAGTAGTATGAAATTTGCTGAGGTACTGAATTTTGGGTTTTCATTAGCTGTAAGTCATAATCATTGTCTAAGAGTAGTGAACCTATATACAAGTTTCTTTTTTTTTTTGAATTACTGAAATAAATAAACTTTTTGATGATATTTGAATTTATTGAAATACACCTGTACATGTATTAACCTCAGATGCTTTATAGTGTACTGTAAATGAGCCTGTATTTTGTGCTTTACATCAAGATGACCCCTGACTTGTATAATACACAAGCAATAGTATAACTTGTATGAATTCTGATTTTTATTAAACATCTTTAAAAGTTTAAATGACCCTCAATGCTAGTAATCAATAGAACTGCATATCAAACAGGTAATGCATAAATGTGCACATACTCTACAATTAAAAATATTTTTAAAAAAAATTTAGATTCAAACATAAAAAAAGACCAAAACATGGCTTGTGAGCTGAATTAATAATTATATCAAAAGTGCAACCCTGAATAAAACTGACAACAATGCTCGTTACACTATGAATGGCATTTTGGTTTGCTGATTATTTCATTTAGATTCCTCCTAAGGTATAATTTCATTTTTTAAAATGATAATTATATCACATTGCTGATCTTACAAACTCAGCATACAAATTGCACAAGAAAATAAAAGAAATTGCTTCATCAAATCAGAGATATTTTGTACAAAATCTGAGAATCTTTAAAATCCCAGTATAAGGAAACAATAAATGCTCTTAAAAAACACATTTATAAACTACATGCCATTTTTTTGTTCTGCTTGTAATAAAATTATTATTTTTGAATTACTGTAAAATACTGGCAAACTGTACTGTAGAAAGAAGAAAGTGCAGTGATAAAGAACGATATAAATGTGACCTCAACAAAATAGCATTTAAATACCTGGACAATTAGGGCACTCGTGGTCAAAGAGATTAAGGTGCGATCAATATTTATGTAACATCAAGATAAAATAATGCCTATTTCCCAAATATTCACAATGACCCACTCAAATGGACTGCATATTCACATTAGGTAACTGGAGTATATAAAGAGAACAGCTGATTTTGTAGTATGTAGTACCTAGTCCTCATATTTATTTCTAATAGTGTGTGACTGAAAACACAACAACATGGAGGCCCAGGAACTGGGGCTTTAGGAAGTTTCATCAAGCTCTTCAGCCTCCACCAAGCATGTCTGATCAGCTGAGGGTGATCTAAAAGGAGGATAGTACTCGAAAGAGGGAAGCAATGGTGCACCAGCACTGCTCCTTTGGTGGAAAAACCATGCAACTGCAGACACTACCAGAATAACAATCACACACAGAATGACTAGTGCTGAGAGGAGAGGACTGCCATCTGAACAAAGAACACAACATAAAAATGTTAAACTATTGATAGCCAAGCTCAGGATGCTGTCACAGGTGACAAATTAAAGGAAAAGCCATAAAATAATATTAGTTAGGTACTGGGCTACCATGGTATTAGTGAGAACTGCCCAAGATCACTCAAAAATCTTCTATGAGTAATTTAAATACTCCTCTGAGCACTCAGCGACCCCTTGAGTGGGACAGACTCAACATAGGACGGAAAAAAAAAAAGTAAAAAATAAATTACTCTTGGCGAGATGGAAATGTCACCATAGAATAAAGGTGATTACTCAGAAGTACTTTGTACAGTTTTGCAGTAACTCTTCTCTCTTAGGAGACAGACTATGGCAGAAAAAAAACAATTATCTTTGTAATGCAACGTCATAGTTTCTCATTTAATTTGTCACCTGATTCTATATTAAGACAAATCAAGCCATAAAAGGCAACGTCAAACTTACTCTTTTTCACAATTAGAACTGGTTCTGCAAAAAAAAAGGGGGGGGGGGTTTACAAAAAATATCTTAAGTAAACAATGCAGTGTGATAATTTTCAGTAATGTTGCTGAAGCTTACTCTGGGCCGCTTGACACACCACTCCATTCACACGTTCTTCAGTGCAGCTCATATTCTCCCACTTGCCAGTAGTGGAATGCAGCACCACACATTTGTCCATGATGGGTATTTCTGAATCAGCTGAGCCCCCTTCCACCCAATTGTTAAAGCTTACAACAGAGTCATCGTCCCATTTAAACTGATCATCTAGCAAAGACAGACAGGTATAAACAAGTACAGTGAGAAATCAGTGGACAGCAACATAACCTGCAAAAGTAAATTACTTAACAGAGTAAGTTTACATGGTACACGTTTAAGGTTAAGATTCAGTTCTTTGTCACATATACCTTACTGCATTTTACTTTAAACTTATTATTATTTATTTATTTTACATATCTCAGTTGGGAAGTTGGGGTCAGAGTGCAGGGTTAGCCAAATTTTTTTAATAAACTTATATAGGGCTCAGGATTGTGCAATACAGTGTGCAATATTCTGTTTTTTTTTTAGCACAAAACAGGCAATATGATGAACTTCATTCTAGTTCATTTTACTCAACTGCCCAAACATGACTGAAGTTTCAAAAAATTAGAAACTTAGTGACATAAGCAAAGAAATAACACAGATACATTGTTTTCAGTTGTTTTTATGACCAATAAATAATAATTTGCAACATCATTCCCATAGTCTGGTAGTGGTTAAATTTACCCTTTATAAAAAGTAGTAACTTACATTCTACCTGACATATCCAAAAACCCAAATTCCAAGTCTAAAGCCTCCCCATTAACACACATCAGCAAGGCTTATATATATTACAGTATTTATAGTTTTTAATCTTCATTGACCTATTCTTGTGTTGCTGTGTTAAATTCTAACACTGTATTTACAGTACATCATTACTGTACCTGGTATCTGAGGCATGCATATGGAAATGTTATCTAGGTGTGAATTACATGTTTTTTAAGTCCTTTGTTTTGCCTGTACCTACAAACAAGTCTATAAAAATAACAGGATGTTGATGTGTGAGAAGATGCTGTAGATCCATTTTAGATGGCGCAGCTGGAGGTGTTATGTGGTGATGAATTCCTTGCATTATTTCCTCACTGCTCTTTTGCATCATTAAAAAGTTTACACATGCCTGAAAAGTGAGTTTGAAAGGGAATAAATTTGTTTATGTATATTTACTTGACCTATGTTTTGCACCTAACTCACAGGTTTTCATTAAAATCCACCAGCCTATCGAACAGAATTTTCACAGTTACTATTAAATATAAAGGAAAAGACTGTTTCTGCCTGCTGTGTAACTGATGAGACATGCTTTTCAGAACATTAAACACATTTTAATATATTCAAGCTGCAAATGATAGCATAAATATTTCACTAGTCTCCAATTTCACTAAAGATCATAATATACTGATATGTATACAGTTTTGTTTATATGAAGTTTTGCTTTTAACATGCACACATGAACTCTCTTCAAACCTTTCATGCTGCAGATCCCTGGTTCCACATAAAACAGAAGCTTTTTTCAGAAACTATCTGCTTAGCCAGTATGCAAACTGTGAGGCCTTACCGTCACTGTCATAATATAATCCTAGCCAGACCTTCACACTGACGTTCCACACCTTCGGGCTATACTCAACGATGAAGTCGTTCACTTCAACACTGCGCACTGTCAGAAGGGCTGATAAAGAAAATATGAGGAGAATAAGTGCTTAGGAGTTCATATTTATCACCTACTTATAAACAACATGCAGAAAAGCCAAAAACTCCTACCAAAGCCTTGGCACATAGCTTTAGCTTTGTCCAAGGTGTATAGTTTGGTGACGTCCTCATTTCCGTGGACAAAGTGATAGCAGTTTTGGCCAAAGGGAACCCATGTCCGTACATCACTTGGGCAATCTGCACACATTTACATAGTAAGAGCATTGTTGAGTAAGATCTCTGCAACCTGGAAACCAACAGAAATTGCCGTTTGCAGGAGATTTTGATTACAGAAATACCACTGAAATTAATGCAGACTTTTGAATGCTATAGAGAAAATGTGGTAGAACTAAATATGAATACATTATTTCAGATCATATAATGCAGTATGAGTGTTTACAAACATGGAAGAGTGGCAAGTGAATCTGTATCTAACCGATTAGGCAAAATTACAGTAGTTCCGACTGAGCAATCTGATTGGATGAGAGGTATTCTAAGAGTGTTAATAATGTCTGATAACACCACTGGGACATTTAACTATGTGCATCACTCCACATTCCAGGTGTTCTACAACTGTTAATTAACTGTCAGTCGCATCATGGGTAAAAGTAGATCTGCATGTTCCTCCATACTGACAGGAGACAAGTTTGCTGAAAACTCATTCAATGAGTCGCGGGTATACTTTTTGCAAGAAAACACATCAGAGAAAATGTCATCTTAAAAAAACTTTGGCTCTTTAAGAATTCCTTCGAAGTCCTTCCAAAATGTTTCTGAATCATCAGTGTTCTTTTATGTATGGATACAAAGTTAACTAGCTCCTAACCCAAGGCTGAATTGTTGTACTACCTCTGATCAAGGACACTACTTGGTGTGTGATAATGTATTGTACACTCTGAATAGCGCACTAGCTTTCCATTTAATGCTATTGGAGATTCAAGCCTGGCTCCATAGAAGTTAATGGTGCTGATATTCTAAAAAATAAGTGGAAATCTAAAGACAAACTTATGAGATTTACAGAACTGTCCATCACGCCTCCAAGTGGTGCAGTGGTAAAAGCGCTCGCCCTATTATCCGGAGATCGCTAGTTCGAATCCCGGGTGGTGCTGTAACCTCTCACAGCCGGAGGTCTAGAGAGAGCTGATTGGCCGAGCTCTCTCAGAGGGGAGGGATGAGAGGTACTTAGTGCTCACACATTAATCACGGCTCTACAGCCAGTCAGGCGTCTGTGAGCTCGCGCAACGGAGGGAGCGGATAGCGCTGTCCTCCGAGTATGTTACGCTGCCCCCAACGGTGCGTGAGCGAGCAGTTCGAAAAGATACGGTCGGCTGGCGTCGCGTGGTTCGGAGGAAACACGTGATAGGCCCTCCCGGCTGAGTGGTAGTTGCCTTAATGTGGGAGCCCCCTAGTGATGGGGAGGAATTGGACATGATTAAATTAGGGAGAAAAAGAACTGTCCATCACCTCCATAGTTTATTCTCCTCACCTGTTGGCTACATAGAACCTGTACAAATTTAAAACCTGTTAATTTAGCTGTCGATCACCAGGTCGGCCAGTCGCGGTTAGTTTGTTCAACCAGTCGCAGAAGGATATACATTACCAGGGCAAAAAAAGTTAAATAAAGAAAACAAATCTGTTTCTAGATTGTTTTTATTTTTATCAATTGGTTGATACTAAATGGTGTCTGCAGAACTGGTTTATTGTATAAAAGCAATATCACATGCAGCTTGCTGTATTACAGGATATAGCATAGCTGTGATGCTATAATTGAATTGCTTAATTATACCTTGAGCTGCTTGGATAATTATATAGATTTCCCATAAACAACACCCTCTATAGTTTACACAGTATGGTGCCAAAGGAAAAAAAAAATCTAATCTAGGGATGTGGACAAAAATGCCTTGACAATAAGAGAGGTCAGAGGGGAATTATCAGTTTGGTATTGATGACCAGACAGTCACAGTAACAAACATGCATTCATTATAACCAAATTGTAGGCAGACGAGCATAAAAGGAACCATGGCAAATGTTCACATCGGGTTTTATTGCCGTTAGCCCAAAAATAAATCAATAAAATAAAAAAAAGAAACTGTGGCTACAAAAGTTCACAGGCTGACTGAAAGCTGGAAAAAAAAATTTTTCCTTCTACTACAAGATGCAAATGGCAGAGTTAGAAGTTGCCATCAAAAGCATGAATCCATAAACTCAGCCTGCTTGTATCGACAATTCAATCTGGTGGTGGAGCTGGTGTAATGGTGTGGGGGACGTTTTTCATGGCACAAATCCATTAACAATCGAACATTACTTGAATGCCACAGTCTGTCAGCATCCCTTTATGACTAAAAATGCACCAATTTATATTGTCTACATCATAATACACCATGTCTCAAAGCAAAAGTCATGTTAAACTGGTTTCATGTACATGACAATAGAGTACTTCAGTGCCCTGCCCAGTCGTGCACCTTAGCACCTTATACACGCCCCCCCCCCCCCACACACACACATACATACATTCACGTGCATGTGTGTGTATGTACTGTATTCTAAACGTGTGTGTGTGTTGGGAGGTTATATGAATATACATAAACATGTGTATACACCCTTCAACCATTGTAATCTATGCCTTTTTTAAAAACTCAAATTAAATTATTACAGCAATGTGCAGCATTATGTTTCCTCTTAAGATGTCAGTAGTCGCAGCATTATGTATAATGTATAATATGTGCATATATGTGTGTATGTATTGTATTATAAATGTGCGCGCACGCACACACACACACACACACACACACACATTATATATATATATACGCACACACACTACAATCTTACAATCTACCATTTTTATACACATATATATATATATATATATATATATATATATATATATATATATATATATATATAAACGCATCATGTAACCTAGCCTACACAGAACATTCGAGATTATTCGTTAAAACTCGTGACACAAAAGTGGGTCACACGCCATTTGTCGACAGGAAAAAACTAGCAGAACTCAAACAAAGCCTAAAGGGACTGTATTGTCAGTGTGTGTGAAGCTACAAACAATGCTACAACGCTACAAACCCTGTATCAGTTGTCATCGAAGGAGTTTGTAGATCAGGGAAACTTTTTAATTGCCTCGACTGCAGCTAAACAGCAAACAGCAACACTACAACTGAAACTCTCATTCCTAACAAACTCAGCTTGTTGATCAAGAAAGGTGGAGCGAGACATTGCTACAGTACTTACCGCCATAAGCCTGAGCCTGAGCGTAGTGGCGTAGTAAAATCACAATAACACTCAGAATAAACCAGACATTACGGACTCCGGACTCCATAGCTGTCAGTGCAGAGCAGAGATTATGGCTACGAGGAGGAAGTTAGAGCGAAGAAGCTTTCAGCTTCCTTTAACAGAGTGTAACTAACGCACGCACGCACACTTAAATGTGAACTGAGATACGACCAGTCTCTCTCTCTCTCACCCTCCTCCACACTCACTCACACATACGATGGACTATTGAACCTATCGATAAGTGTTTAAAAAGCTGACTTGTTTACTCAAGCTTCTCTCTGGGGGTTTGTTTTGATTAATTGTTACAGAATAATTGTTCATAATAACATCAGAAAGTCAGAAGGTGCAGATTAACCTTCCATGTGACTCAGATTGGCTTAAAGGCATATGATCATAGTTATTCCTCAAAAATAAATTTTAAAAAAGTAAGGAAAAACAAAAGATCACCTTTAATTGGAAGCAACTTATATTGTATAAGTCGAATGACAGGAATTCCGCACTTTAACTATGTAACCATGGTATTATAAAAATCTCTGTAAGGAGACATCTTACAGGGATCGAGTCCAAGGATCGAACTTGAAAAGTAGCAATAATCATTGGCAAATTGCTGTAGAATAAACAAAAACAAACAAACAATAATAAAAAAAAACACTTTAAACATGTTTTTTTTTTTTTACTTTTTCAGTGAATTGTTTAATATTGTAAATGTGTGAGTGATGCATTCAATAGTTTTAGACATTTCTACAGTTCCACCACTAGTGGAGGCTGTATTGTTGTTATTATTATTATTATTATTATTATTATTATTATTATTAGAAGTAGTAGTAGTAGTAGTGGTAGAAGTTTACATACACTCATCATGAACATGAATGTCATGGAATAGTGGCCTTGCAATGATTACAATCCCCCCAAAAGCACTTGATACCCTAGTTTAAATTTTGGGTAAGTGCTAAATATGCTTTAGCAAGTTTCACCTTTTGGTAGCCGTCAACAATGGTTGGACATTTGAACATTCTTCTTGGCAGGATTTGTAATGTTCAATTAAATTCATTGATTTCACTGTACCCAACTTTTAAATATATTATACAATTTAATTCAAGGATCCAAAAGCTTAAAGTTATCCTGTTTTATTTATTTCCGCAATCAGCTATGATGTGTGTTCTGGGTCAAGTTTTAACTATCTAACTGATTATTTGAGATTAGGCTGAAGAATTCTATGATAGTCCTGTGATAGTCACTGACACAAAAATGGCCCTGAAGCCTGATGCTACCACCACCATGTTTAACAGCAGGTACTGTGTTCATGGAATTGAATGTGTCAGCATTTCTCTATACCTGTAGTTGGATTTTTTTTCCAGAAAACTTTTTTTTGTCTATTTCCACATTACCAACCTGTAGTAACCTAATTCCTTTTTTTTTTTTTTTAAATGCATTCTTTGAAATGAATGAGAAGTCACACAAATGTCATGTATTTTACCTGGATACTGTGAATAAATATGTATTGTTGTGCGCATCCACATGTGTCCACATTAGAGTTAGATAAAGGTGACTTGTAAGAATGATTGTTAATCCATCGTGATATGCAAATCTTATCTGACCAAAAAACAGAATTGATCAAAGTGGCATGTAATGTAAAAAGACTTTGTTCAGCCTTTGTCTTTTAGTTGAGCTTGAAGGTGTAAATTTTGGAGCATGGGCTTTTTTATTGCATGTCAGCTTTTCAGTCCATGGCAAAGTAAACTTGGCTTGGCTATAGACAGTGATACTGGTATTCAACTAATTCCAGATCATATCAGTGAACTGAAGACATTTCATCTAGACTTTAGCAAAGTGGCTACATCTTGTAATAACTTGTCCTTGCGCAATGTATTGTAACTTGTGCAATTGACTCATCTTAAAATCCGCAGTTGTTTAGAAAAGGAGACATTCCTGGCTTGTGTAAATCTACCATTCTTGTTCCCAGATCTGCACTGAGCTCCTTGGACTTTAAATCAAATGAGCGCTGTCAAACACCCCCTTTTTAATGTTGGCATCTAGAAGATGCCAGTTATAGTCCATCATTAAAAAAAAAAAAAAAAGTACATTCAGCACCACTCAATTAATAATTAAAATAATAAGTGTTTGAGGTGTGTGTATTTTCGATCCTGTATGTATAACTTTCACCCTGCGTTGATAAAAAAAAAAAACTAAAAATGTTATGCTCAGAATTCTGGGGGTATCCTGTCCTAGCACAACTGTAGTACTGGTAGTAGTTGTAGGTCTTTGGAGGCATAAGAGTTCTGGCTCTCAATAGAGGCTCTACTTGAAAGGTTTTCTGAAAAGGAAATGTTAAAGGTTCTATACAAAGTAATGTCCCCCCCCCCCTTTTTTTAAAAAGTGATGCTACATATTAAAGTGCAAGAAGTTAACTCTAGGTGTCACTGCAAAGGGAATAGTAAAATTGACTACCCAAACAAACAAAGACAAAACGCAGGATTTAACTGGACACCAAAGAGCTAACCCAGAATACAGTGCTCTAACACAGCTGCAAAAGCAAATCAATCACATACATGGTCAGCTACGATGAATTTTTTAGCTTCAAACAGGTAAATCACCTGTACTGTACTTGTCTCTGACTCACCTGGAGTGAAACTGTAGCTATCAGGGCTCTGTGCTTTAGAGATCCTTAAAACACCTGTCCTTAAACACCCACTAGGTGTCGCCTTTAATGCTCAAGCTGAAAGTAGGGGATTTCAAATGCTAAGTGATTCCTGATGGATGATTTTAACAGCAGTGAGAAGTGAGAAAAAAATACAACAGGCTTCAAAACTATTCTCCTGCAAAGAAGCCTACTACTACAGAGTGTGTTTACTGCCTTTTCAAAATACTTTGTTCCAAACAGCAGAATGTCTCTAATAATGCTCAGCACTGTATTTCGCAGTAACTGTTCCAAGTATGTTCTGGCATGGTTTGCTTATCATCTAACAACATCCTATGGATGTGAGGAGCGAGAAAGCCTTGAAAAAGTGAGAGAGAAGTGAGAGACTGCAGACCGGAGGCGAGAAGAAAGAGTTGAGCAGAACTCAGCGCACACCCTGTGGGGAGTAAGTGTGTATGAGTGTGTGTACGTGCGCGCGTTTGTCCCACTGAATTTTAAACTCACACAAACAAACTGTGGGGTGTGAGTGTACCCCACTGTTCCACACAAAAGACCTCTGCGACTTCTTCACTAAAACTACACCCAGTCTCAGCCAGCCACACAGCCTCTGTGGCTTCTTGTAGCTCCAGACATCCCCAAACTGGCTGCCAAAATGGCTGACAGCTTTCACAGCTCATGTGAAACAGCAGGGAAAATCTTTAGTATGAGCTTGGTGGAGAATTTTTTTAAAAGCTCAAGTTTTTTAATCTAAAGAAATGATTTAGCTTGACTCAAGACGTCATGTTCAGTAATACATTGCAATTTAGGGAACACTAATAAGGAGAAGTAAGCAAGGGTTGAGTAATAAGTTAAAAGTGCTTTTAGATTTAGAGTTTTCCCAGAATCGTTTATAGTCATGGCTGATTATTTTTGACTACCTTAATTCTCACAGTTCAATTCCGTTTTATCACTTTTCTACAGGCTAATTTATTTTAAATCTTCGTCTACTACTACTACTATTACTACTATTAGTGAATCAGATTCCCAGACCATGACTGTGACCCTTTACATGGCATATGTTGAACATATTATCTTAACACCTGATGACTGTTAAAATCGTCTAAGAAATGTACAACCAAAACCAAGTTAGCATTAAAACAAAACAAAGCAAAACAAAAGTACATCCATTATACTGTTTGTTCTGAGAGAGCGGATCTCTAACATGAGAGAATGATAGGTAACGTGTAAAAAGAATGTATTTGAGCAAAATCAAGAAATAAATTATTTAAGAAATAAATGAAAAAAAAAAACTCCCAACAAGTGTTCATGGACCGTACTGTTCGACCCACCATTAAAAAAAAGTAGACGAAGAAGAAAAAAATAAGCTTTCAGTTCACACAGTGTCATGAGCTCACGTCTCAGTCTTCTCATTTGCACCATTTATATCTGCTGTGATCTTCATTATGGACAGCATTATGTGAAGTTTTAATGTTACAATGATGTAATTTGGACTGTGTGTCAAGGCTGCAGGGCTTGGCAGGTGGTTGAGAGCAGACAGCTGCAGTCTGAGCCTCAGTCTGGCCCTCTAGGCCTCCTGTAGGGTGGCGTAACACCACTAGACACACTCATTCACACACACACACACACACACACACTTGAAAAGCTCCAGATCCTTGTCAGGCCCATCTGCTAATAAGCCCTGCCCCACTTTTCCCATCAGATATAAACCCTTATAAATCTGCAGTCTAAAACTTTTCAGCTAAAAACAATGCATTCCTTAAGTGTGTGAAATGTTCTCCTGTGCCAACAAATACGCTTGCAGTTAGCAATTTTTCATGGCAAGAACAGTGGGAAAAGGCAACATCAGCATTACTGCTTAAAACTGTGCATATTATTTTTCTTTGCTTGAAAAATGTTTTTTTTAATAGACTTGTTCTGACGAGCAAACTGACAGTAAAAAAAACATCTGGATCGTTTACAGGGGCACTGTATAGGTTTAATTCATCCTACGAGATGGGAGATACTTTTAGAGTTACCTTGGTTGGTCTCCCATGAAGGACATTTTGTGCTTGTTTATATTTGTAGGTTTGTGCATCTTTAAGTCAGACCACAGACCACAGTAGGGTTTCAGTCATGAAACTGAAATGGTTTTGTGGCTTTTTTAACTATTTCTGTACGGATTTAACTCATTATCATGTTGAAAACTTAATCTCCTGGCTAAAGTAAACAAGGTTTTGACTGACAGGTTCCATAAATAAATATATCGCAATTCATGATGCCATCAATCTTCATATGAGTTCCTGAACCAGCTGCCATACGACAGCCGCAAAGCATCACTTTTCTACCATCAGATCTGATGGTGGGCTATCGAGTTTCAAAATATGTAGGCACCTTTTGTCACCAAATGCAATGACGGTATCCATGACCAAAAGCATAAATTTTTTTGACCACAACACACAATTCTTGCTGTAGTTGCAATGGCATTTGACAAAGTTCAGATACTCACAGTGCTCTCAGGAAGGGATTCTTTCTTGCACCACTTCCAAACAGCATGTTCTTGTGAAAATGATGTTCAACGGTTTGTTCTGTAACTTGACAACCACAAGAAACAACTAAAATGTGCAATTCTGAAACTGTGATCAATAACCTTTCTTTCACTTTTCAGTAACTGGCAATGTTACCACTGTTTTATACCTAAGAACCAATTTTTCTTTTTTTAATGGTCTAGGTCTTTTTATATCTGGTACCTAATTGGTGCAGCTGGACAGACACCACCTTTTGTGCTGATTTTTTTTCTTGGTACAACCTCTTTATACTTCCAGAAAACAGGACATTGTTACATGCAAAATGACGAAGTAGTTCCTAAGGACTAGGAACAAGTGAAAAATAAAACACAGCCCCCTCCAAAAATATTGGAACAGCATGGTAAAATGTTTCATTTTTACTATTTGTTACAGAAGTAATTTCCTGAGATTTACAGCCGTAGCCAAACGTTTTGAGAATGACACAAATATTAATTTAAAAAAAGTATTCTGCCCCAGTTTTTATGATGGCAATTTGTATATACTCCAGATATCGCTGCTAGCAAGTAGTCAGATCGCTTGTTTGGGGCATGCGGGAAAAGTTTATGCCATCTAGATGCGTTAAACATCACAGAGAAATACATATTTAGTAGGCAGACAACCAATATTTAGGTGAAGAAAAATATAGGATCAGATAGTCTTGAGAAAATAATACTTAAATGTAGGTTGCATACCTCTTGGTTGCAATAACTGCACCAAGCTCCGAACCACTGACATCACCAAACTGTTGCGTTAGTCTTTTCTGATGGTTTTTCCAGATTTGTACAACAGCTTCTATAATATATAATTCTAATAAATTATATATTTTTTTCTGCTGCTACCATCATGAGTTACACCATCAATAAAGATTAATGAGTCTGTTCCAGAAGCAGCCATGCAAGCCCAAGCCATGACACTACCTGCAATGTACTTCACAGTTAAGCTTGTAGGTTCTTGATCATGAACAGATCATTTCTTTCTCCACACTCTGGCCTTTCCATAATTTAATTAGAAGTTAATGCTGATTCCAAACGTTTTAGATGATCTTTTCAATTCCTTGTGAATTCGATCCTGGCCTTCTGGTTCTTATGAGCGTTTTGCATTTTGTGATACTGCCCTAATATTTCTGCTTTCCCAAAACGTGGGCTGTGATACCTACACCTCTGCCTAAGACAGGTTATTGGTGATGTCACAGTTGTTTTTAAGGCTTAAACCACATGAAGACATTCAGAGCTTGTTTTAAAAATGACTAATAGGGCCCATCTGGGCTACAACTGTCAGCCATATGTTCCAATATTTTTAATAATGAAGAATGGGTGGGTTCAGACAAAATGGTGCCATGTGGTTGTTTAAAACATGTAGTTGTAAATGTCTAAAATTAAAGTTCATATTCTGCTCTGTCGCTACACATACTCAGGTTTTCATTTCAAACACAAATGGCTTCAGTGTAGAGCAAAATCAGAAGAATTGACCTTGTTGTTCCAATACTTTCAGAGATGTTTTTTTTATATATACACTTCTAAAAGGCCCATTCTTTTTCTATTCATTTGAAATATAATTAAAAAATTATTAAAATATTATATAAACTGTACCATATTTTATTTAAAACTATCTTCGTTCTAAAGATAATCAATCTTTATTATTATTATATTATAATATGAATAATATTAATAATAACATCATCTAATTATTGTCTGTAATGTTTATTTTTTATATAATAATTTTTGGCGTGACTCTGCATCTCCTCTGCTTCAGCCACAGAAATATAGAAAAGCTAGACAAACCAATTTTAATTTTTATTAAAAAAAAAAAAATCAAAGAATGGACAAAAACAATGTAAAGGACAATCTAGACAAAAAAATGGCTTTGACAAACACTAGCAAAAAAATTTACAGAGGAAGATTTCTCTTTAACCGGACAAGTTACCACTGGCAATTTTGTAGCACATGTAAAACAAAAACCGAAGAAAAATAAAATAAAATAAAAATAACTCTCATATAGATATCTCTATGAAAAAACTTTATTTCTTCAAACAGTCTGTACAAAGTTCTCTGTTCATAAATTATTACTTTTTCCATAACTTAATGGCTGTCTAGTATATGATGTTTCATGTTCATTAGCGACTCTTTCTGTATGCAGGCTCCCACTCGTTCATCCAGCTAAACATTGGCACTTGTTTCAGGTGTTAACTGGCAGAATCGCCCACACACAAGAGCTCCTGCTACACACACACACCTCAAGCATCCTTCAATCACTGCCCACACACACCGTAGACTCAGGCCACACACACACACACACACACACACACACACACACACACACACACACACACACACACACACACACACACACACACACACACACACACACACACACACACACACACACACACACACACACACACACACACACACACACACACACACACACAGTCATTCCAGCAGAGCTGTGAGGGTTGTGCTGCTAAAAGTCTGGATTGGGACTGAACAGCGGCAAAGTTTCTGGAACAGATCCGAGGAATACCACAACCTTCAGTTTAGATTTGTTCCTCTTTATTTTTCTCCTTCTTTCGTTCATCTCTTTGTCATGGCCAACTACGAAAACATCCTGTGATTAAGCAGCAGTGTTTTTGCCTTTGAAACTATGAAACTGAATGTCTAGACAAGATTCAATCACGTTCAACGTACATCTATCCTCGAAACAATAACATTTGCATTAAAAAAAAAAAAAAAAACATTTTTGTTGAAAGAAAAAAAAAAAACCCAAAGCATTTAAAAACAACCTGAAAGAAAACAAGTGTAGATGAGGGCAGCTCCAGAGCTAGCCATTTGGTCTGGAGGGGCGGGGCTGAACCTGCTAGCCCGGCCAATCGAAACAGAGGAGAACGCAAATCTGAGGTAGATAATTGGTCAATAGGACCACCAGTTCAAAAAACAGTCTTTTGGAAGACAACCTACTAAAGCCAAAACAAAAGCCTATTGTAATTTGGGAGAAAAAAAAATTAATTTAAAGGCATTCTCTTGCTGAACAAAAGCATAGCAGACAACCACTGTGCTGATCAGTTCATAGTTTCAAACTTCTCCTTTTCCATGTTCTAGTTTCATATTTCAGTTTCGTGTGCTCTGTAGTGATGTATGTGGCACTTGTCGGATCCAAATCTTCCTTCTTGCATGTGTCCAAACCTAGACAACAACTAAAAACAACCGGATGCATATATACAAAGAAGGCACATTCTTAAAATTGCAGTCCAGTCCATTAAAAAGCCTATCCTGCGTAGGGAGGAAATTATATTGTACTCATTATTTGATCTCTTCTTGCTAGCTCACTGTCTTTGGTGAAGTAAACTTGAAAGTGCCGAGTTCTGACAAAAAAAAAAAAAAAAAAAAAGAGCTAGGCAAACTAAAATCTACAGAAAATCAATCTCATCTCACAACCTCCACTGAATCCTTGCTTAAAGTTGCCATGGAAGGCTTAGTTCATCTGTACATGGTCATAAAAGCACATTACAACTGCGAAATCTCCCCTCCCCTTCCCCGTAAAAATAAAATAAAACTAAAAGACTTGGTCACACCACGTTTCCCCGCAGCTAAACTACAACAGCAAGTTATTTTTTTCCCCCTAAAAGGCATTTTTAAAATGTGATCATTCAGCAGAATTTCTACCACATTCAAACAACCAGAGGCGTTGTCCCTCTGATTTCGAAAACAGTACATCGTATTTAAACTCAAATCAACATTTATCATCACTCAACATGGTTCCTAATCTAAAAAGCACTATGGAGATCAGTAAACAGCAAAACACTTAAATGAGGCAAAACCGAATTTCATTAGCTAGCTCCTAAGGAAAGCCCTATTCAGCTGATTTACAAGGCCATAGCTGAGTTGAACGTCTCTTTCTCCGGTCGAGCCTCAGTTAGAGACTACATATACAGCTGTATGGAACGAACTTAAGGCAAATTGTATGGAAAGAGAAAGAGAAAAGAGAAAGATCATTCTAGATCAACTGGGAAAAAACACACTGTACAAGAGGACACATGTAACACTTCACCATTGCAACACACACTGCAAGCACAAAAACATCTTTCTCAGGATGTCCGGCTAATAAATCTCTTCAATCAACACAACTAGTTCAGTACAAAGGAGGAAAAGAAAATGAGAAAAAGAAGAAAAAAAAAAAATCACACGCACACACAACTGAAATCATAAAAAAATATCAACAATGGACACCTGCTACCATGTACATCTAGTCACATGATCCTTTGAGGTCTTGCACCCATGTGACGACTCCTTGGTAAAAATAAACGTTCTTTTTTTTGTATTTTTTTTTATTAAAATAAAACTTTTTTTTTTTTAATCCATTTTCATGTTCTTCTTAGATAGCTAGCATCCTCTGGTGAAATCAAGATTTTATTTGCACCTCATAGAACTTATACCAAAAATAGTCTGGGTAGTTGTTTTTAAAAACAGAGAAAACTCATCGTTTCAAACGTCGACCGAACGGTTGAGCTTAGTCCAACAGAGGAAGCATGATTGTTGAAGCTGTTGCTCCTCTCAGTCTCCTGAGTGCTGAGGAACCTGAGCCAGAGAAACACACGTGATCATACAGTACACAAACCTGAACACGTCACACAACTACACAAACATGCACAACACAACAATAATGCACTGAGTTGAATGATTGCAAATCAGTGAAAAAAACTTCAGAATAAAGATTTCCCTACACAAAATGACACTTGGGTAGGATTTACATGAGCTTTTTGCCCCCAAACTGAATTGCGCGCAGTCTGGCTGACTTGGAAACGTTTTCAGATTGAGGGAATCTAAGAGCCGGGAACGTCTGAGTAACGTAGGATATTACATCTGATCTTTTATTAGATCCGAGTCGTGGTGAAGTCATACCTCTTCATCACTTGGTTTGTTGGTAGGCATAGGGAGAATGATCTCCGCTCGACTCCACCTGAGGCTGTGAACTATTCTCCTGAAAATTTAAAGAAAAATCAGATATGACTAAAACAGAGTGCGATATTTTATAAAGCATGTAAAGACTGAGGAAGTAAGCTGCTACTGACCTCCACTGCAGCAGGCTGCATTGGAGTGTACTGAGGGATGTATGCGCCCTGTAATGCTGCATTAGCTGGCATGAACTGTAACACACACACACCCACACACACACAGTGTGAGAGAGAGAGAGATAGAGAAAATGCAAAGAATGCAAGCATGACTTGTAAAACCACATGACACACCTTAAGCAAATAGCACTAGTGAGTTGTAATAACGCAGTTATCACAGTCTGTGAGCATTCATATATAATAGCAGAATTATACAATGTTAAATTCTTATAAAGACTTGTACTTTAGATTATATATTTAGTTTGTGTATGCATGGAATTATTATTTACACGTACGTTTTGAAACCGAACACCGTTTCTGCCTGTTTGCACACTTCCTTTTTTTTTTTTTTTTAAACATGTGACCTTGTATACTTTGAGTGCTTATGCATGTGCGCGCCCATGTGTTAGTTTAGTTATTACATATGTTTGTAGACTGGATGGCTAGGCAGGTGGAGTTTTCGAGAGTGTGTGTGTGTGTGTTTTCCCTCACCGCTCCTGTACTGCCCAGAGAGAGGTGGCTCATCTGCTGAGTGAGGGGGCTCATCATGGATGTTGGCTGCAGTGACATGGAGGGATCCATAGAGGGTGATATTACAGCTCCCTACAAGGGAACCAGACGACAATAATGACATCACGTGAGGACAGAACAAGAGACGCCAAGTATGCTGACCGCCCATACAGGATTGCCTAGTGTGTTAGAGGTGACTCTAAAAATACACCACAGTAAGCACTAGCCTGATTCTTTTTTTCCACTGGCTAGATATCATTTCAGTCACTCATTCTACATCAGCTGTCCTCCCTCTGTCAGCGATAAACTCCTCCCTCCCTCACCACGTCAGCCACAAAAAAAAAAAAAAAAAAAAAAGAGGCAGAAACACTTCCCTCTTTGGCTTTACTGCTGTCTGGGGCCTGGAGCTTGTAATGAGATACATGCTATCTATAGTCGATTTCAGACGTATTGGCACCCTAGTGAAAATGAGCAAAATGGCTGTACGGAAGGCTTCACAAATGCAGTAGGAAATAAAATCATGAGAACCATGTAGGTTTAGTGTACAGTACAATATTATTATGTTTGTGGTACATGTGGCATGTTTTGCTTTAATGACAGCAGCCAATGGCATGGACGGCACAAATTTGTATAAGACCCGATCATGTTTGATGAAATACATTAAGTCATCTGAACACGTTTAAATGCAGGGGCGATAATTGAATAACGTTGGAAGGGTTCCTTATAGCCCAGAGTCCCAGTGTATCAAACAAGACGAAACGGTTTTCGGTGCAGTCTTACCGGATGCTGCATGATGTAGGGCTGATGGGTGACCCAGGACGGCGTCTGCACCTGAAACATCAAACGCACGTACACAAATACAGAAAGAGTGAATAAGAGGCAGTGAGCGTGACATTCTATAAGGTTTCACACCTCAGCTCTTCTCAGTGATGAGAGACTTCCTTTTTAAATATTAAGAGTGTACAAACTCAACTAACACAAAAATGCAAACACGTATGCATACATGTAATGTGTTGATCAGGTTTGAGAAGGTTATTCCCAGTTACTATGTTCAACGAATTATATAATGAAAAATAAAAAAGAAACAAGAAGTGTTCAAATCAAAAGCAGAACAAAAACTACAGTTGTAATGAATGCTATTTTCAGATAATTGTATACATAATGGTGCTATAATTAGCAGACCCTGTTAAGCGTAAATGCACTTTTTGTACAAAGATTAAATTTTTTATGGGAGGGAAAAAAACTTTTTGGTCTGCCAATCACTTAATTAACCACATTAACCTCACTGCACTTATACTGTTGCTGAATTAGCATTAGTATCATCATCATCATCATCATCATCATCGGATATGAAAATGTGGAAATATCTTTAATTGGCTTTCATACAGAACTGTACTGCATCCACCTGAGAATGTGCTGACGTGAAAATGAACACTGAGCAATGGCTAGTTTTTTTTTATTTTATGCTGCTGCTTTTGGATTTAAAGAGCTAAAAACATGGTTCATTCAAACAGCTCACAAGTCTAAATGGAACTCATGAAAAGTTGACAAAAGGAACTGCAAATAAATCTATAGTTTCAATCTATAGTTCAACAATCAGGTGATCAGGGCACTAAAACAGCAACGTGATAAAGAAATGTAACATTTAATTCATTTATATTCAGCACACTTTATACTGATCAAGTTTGATGTTGCTTTATGGTAATAAAGTTGAGAATGTTTTTTGGCCATCTAATGGTTAGATGCATATAAATGTAGCGCAACAACATTAGCATTTATTTTTAAAATTATGTTCCTCATCTCATCGTTATCAATAAACAAACATATCCATCAACTCAAATTCTACTTTTATTGCTAGAAAAATCCTCGATCAAATCCCTAGAGTTTTTCCAAACGGAACAGATACTTGCCGGGTATGTGGACACGGGGGAGATGTAGGGCGACATGGGAGGTTGAGCGATCATTCGGTTGGTAATGCTGTAAGGGGGATAGAACCTGCAAAGAAAAACAGACAGAAAATGAGACCTTTATCGGGAACGTGTCAATAAGTCAAGTGGATGCGAGAGGTGAAAAGGATTCGGGGTTGTCACGTACCCGTTCTGCATAGCTGCAGCAGTGGGGTCGTATGTGAGCGTCATTCCAGCCTAAGAAAAAGACAAAGATACAGACACAGAAAGAAGCTCATGAATATTTCGCCACTACTGTGATTCTTATTCCAGTCAGCATTTTACAGCCTTCTTTTTTACTCCCACACAATCTCCTTTTCTGTCTCTCCCTCTGATACCTACACACAAATATATATACACACACGCACAGCCTTTTTTATGATCACTCATACATCAGCATACATGGTTTACCAAACACACTAATACCTTCATAATACTTATTAATGAAGTATTAGGAGTTAAAAAAAAATCAATAAAAAAGATTTTTAATTGAGAAGAAAACATGACTTGCATATACACACACACACACACAAACAGACGTGAAAAAACACATTTCCAGAACTTACAAGTCTGGCTTCTCCCTCTCTGGCCCATGCGCGTCCATTAGGCACATATTTATTTTGGCTCTGTCGCTTTTTCTGCCCTCCATCTGCAAACTTACACAGCAGCGGCTCAGTAGGGGCTACAGGAAAGCAGATACAGAGAGATTAACCACAGAACATGATTTCCTGCATCCTTTTGCCTGCTAGAATTTACTATACCAACGACTGTAACATCGCTTTTACTTCATATACAGTCATATGTAATAATCACAATATCCTGTTCAGAGAAAAAAATGGATCCAAAACCGATTCAAGCAACACGAGGTACAGTATGCGGTGGGATGGAACGCACCATGCACACTCTCACAAGGTCACACTTCAGGGTGTGACCCATCCCTAGTTTTTTATGGAAGGAGAGATGAACCCGGAGAACCCTGGAGGAACTTACACGGACAAACCAAACATATGGGATATCCTGGAGCTGCATGGTGGCAATGGTACCTACTGTACCACCATGTTGCACTCTACTCTACTCAGCAGGCACTTTTATAACTTTTGCAGTCTACTAAAAATACAGACGTCTAACTAGACTTCCCATAATCCCCTTAACCCTCATCCTCCCTTTTCAGCCAGGCAACATGAGCAGTGGAGACTATTTCAATCTAATAATCCAATTACAAAGCTTAGAGAGGGAGAGCTGAGAACATCAGATGTGGGCATCATACTTGAGACCCCTTTACCATTTAGAGAGAGAGAGAGAGAGAGAGAGAGAGAGAGAGAGAGAGAGAGTAAAAGGGCAGGGTGAGGGAGAAGAGTGAACCTCCACACTGTGTTCAACATTAGCCACAAACTGCATTCACTAATCAATAAGCACTTATTCCTGCATTAAGCCTATAGTAACAGCAAAGCCTATCGTTATTCTGTGTGCTTGCTTCAATCTAAGTGCACATTTGTTTGATCTGTGCCGTGCACCACTCCCATGGCTGTAGGCTCAGGGTGACTACAGGCAAATGAATAGAGAACAAATCTGCTCTAGCTGAAACCTGCTAGGAAAGAGCTGCGTCTTAATCTACAACCAAACGCAACGTAAGAGAGACTTTCAAGAGGCGTTTGATTGCTCAGAATAACAGAACGCATTTATGTGTGTAAAAACTACCTTTACTTGACTCTATAATCCCCTCCTACACTAATGCACTTATCCCAGCATTGTCCTTGCTGCGAGCACAAGCACTAGTTCTTGGATGCCAGCAGGTAGAAAGTTTTCTCAGTACGCCAGAGCCACGATCGAACTGCCTGCTTCAAGTCTGAAACGCTGGCCTCCTGGGAACTCCTTTAATGGCCCAAACCTGAGTGAGGTCAGGACTGTGCGGGGGATGTTGCAATAACTCCCAGCCAACCTCCTGTAATACAGTATGTAAGTGTTTTGGATGATTTCATATATAGTTCCAACAGAGCGATGCGTCTCTTCTGTAAGCCATCGACATATTATAGTCTATTATCAAGGATCAGGCGTTCCAAACAAGATTCTGTAAAATGTTTGTACCAGTTTCACTGTGGCTAAAAATCTCATCACTGTACTGTGCTTCTGTAAATGCCTGAAATTTCCTGAAATCACAATTCCCGGTTTGACTTGATTGCCCCTGATATAAATGAGTTTAAGCCCACACACACACAGTCACACACACACACAGTTACACACACACACAATTCTGTTTTACCCATTACTCCAGCTGGCATCTTGAGGAACTTTCCATTGAAGTGAGAAATTACAGCGTCACATTTTTCTGTGGACTCCATCCTACAAAAAAACAGAAAAAACAGAAGAACCAAACCTCCGTTACATCTTCCACGTATACATACAACTAAAAACTAAAATAAAGAAATAACTTTGCACATTTTGTTTCCCTTGCCTTTCCTCGGCTAAATATCCCCAGAGTCAAAAATGTCCAACAGCCCAAAATCTGGTCCCCACAAAAATATCAAAACATGCCCAAGTGCCAATGCACACACATACAGAGGCAGTACAGCTCATTGTTGCTGACCATGCAGCTGTTAGAAAGTACAATAAACTACATTCTAACTGGTGATACTCGTTCCTCCAGAAAATATGGCCCAGTATACGCCATTAGCTTGTAAATTATTGCTAACTAAATATTTTTTAAATGTGCTAATACACTGAAGCCCCTAGGGCGTCTTTGAAGCAAATGCAGGAAGTGCCAAGGCAGTAACCCAGAGTGAAAGTGTATCACAATTCCACTTACTCACACACTGAGACAGGTGCATGTAAAGTAAGAACAAACTTATTATACTGGCTGCTAACTCATTCTCACTCTCTCTCTCAAACACATATACACACATATACACACACATACTGTATACACACATACACACACACATACTGTATACACACACACTGTATATACACATAACACACACAGTATACACACACTTTATACACACGCTCTGTATACACACATATAGACACACACATATAGACACACACATATAGACCCACATACTGTATACCCACACACACACACACACACACGCACACGTATGCACACGCGCGCACACACACACACGCATACACACACACACACGCATACACACACACGCATACACACACACGCATACACACACACAGACGTGCACGTCAGACATGAGCTATGAGTTAGAAGGGAGTGTTCCCTTTGACGGGAGTCAGTTTTCACCTCGCCCCATTTCAGGGCTGAATCAGCACATTTTTCGGCTAGGTTTGGTGCAATTATATCGAATGTCACCATAAATCCAAACCACCGCCAGAGCCGAGCCACTGAGCCAAAGAAACATTCGATCAGGAGCCAGAGAAAGAGCCTCACCTCGCAAATCCAACCCCTCTGCTTGCACCGTTCGAATCGCGCAGTATGCGTGTGGAGACGACCTGGCCGAAGGGCTTCAGCATGGTCTCCAGCTCCTGCTCATCCATCGACAGTGGCAAATTGGAAATGTACAGGTTGGTGGGGTCCTGCTCCTGTTGCTGTATTGAAAGAGAGGGAGGGAGGGAGGGTGAATAAAAGGCAACAAAACTTCAGTGTGTTTGCACTTTATACTTTAGATACAGTTATGCACAGAAATATCAGCAAAACGTACCAACACCTGGGTTCACACAGCTGTAAAAACACCTGGTGCCTCCTATCTTATCACAGAAGCACCCAGTCTCCACACACACACACACACACACACACACACACACACACACACACACACACACACACACACACACACACACACACACACACACACACACACACACACACACACACACACACACACACACACACACAGGCCCTGTTTAATCAGTTAACGGCTGCACATCTGGTCTGCTCTTGCGAACATTACTGCCTGATTTACCTCTCTGTCTCTCTCTCCATCTCTTTTTCACACAGGCAGAACACAACGTTTTCTCTCTAAAAATCTCAAGACAGAACTTGGTTTCTCTTATTTTTCCCTCATGACTATTTGACATTTAACCATGGCTGCATGTTTACAATAACTGACCGCAATAATTTAGGCAAATAAGAAAAATTTTTTTGTGTGTATTTTATTATCTATTATCAGATCTAAATGAGTGGATTAATGATCTATAACAGCACTGATCAGGCAGTAGTAATTTAAACGACAGGTTTAAAAAATTATTGCTCCCATTACAATAGGTTACTGTTACTATAGTAACAACTCTTTCACAGGGATTCCCATGGCAGACATTCAACATAAAATAAACCTGATAGATTCTTTATTGTTTACTGCACAGCAAAATAAAGTGTCACTCCATATAGTGTACAGAAATAAAACAAAAAAAGAAGAAAGCATAAAGATAAATGTGTATTAAAAGAGTATTAAAATACTTTATCAAATACAGGGTGATTCACTTGAAAGAGGCCCTGAATATTCTGTATTAATTCTCGCTAGGACGAAGCAATATAAACAAAACAACGTACATTGTGCTCCTCAATATATGGAGCTTCAAACATGCCAGGATGCCCCTGAATTGGACTGATAAGGTAGGCACCAGACACCCATAGTGCCATTTAATGGCATATGTCTTCACTCAGTCACTCGACTTCTCATTCAGATGGTGGTGTACAGTAAGGATCAGTGCGTCTTCATAGTACATACAACCCTATTGGGCAAGCGATGTCAGAGTACATTTAGAAAGAAATATGGTGTTCCTCACATACCATCAAAGGGTGTTATTCAGAGGATGGTACAGAAACAGGATCATTGATCCCTTCTCATGGCGAAGTAACATGGAGCGCCGCATTGAAATGTGTCTGGCAGAAAAACGGAGATCACTTCCAGCATCACATGTAATGCAATCGATTACACACACGTCAAGGTGAGTGGCATATTTTTTTGGGTTCTGGTTGCTTCCTCATAACGAGTGTTATTACCAAATATTCGGAGCCTCGTTGGAGTGAATCACCTTGTAGAACAATTCAATTGAGGTATGAAATCAGCTGAGGTACTGATAATAAATAGGTTAAGAAAATGTGTCGCAGTTTAATTATTTAAATATAATAAAATTTGGTATGATTTACATTTTCTTAGAAACAGGACACTGTCTTATTAATCTCATTACATTGTACAACATTTATTGTAACTATAAACAATAAAAAAGCTTGATGTGTTATTTAAGAATGAACTAGAAATTGTATTCATTGGAAAAATCACCATGGTATAAATAAATTAAATGCTAGTTTGCATTAAAGCCATCAGGCTCATCGATATGAATATCTAAGAGTTATACCCATACCTAGCTTTAGTATCAGTTGAATATATTTAATTCGTTGAAAGAGACAAAAACAATCTTGATTACATTGAAAAAAATATGCACATGTCCTTAGAGTCATTAGTGTGGTTAAAAAAAAATTAATTAAGGACTATTTTGTGGAATAGATTAATAGAGAGCCGTTTTCATTTGAGCAGTTTGCTGGGTGTCCGGAGAGGATGAATGAGAATAGTTCCCTCTCTGGCTCTATATGGTTTTAATACAGATGTATGAATGTACACCGGAGTGCTTCCTACTCTTACTGTTGTGCTAGGTGCTTTTTTGCCAATAAAGGGTCGGTCAGTATGAATACTGATGAGCCGAAATCTACATGCGAGTCGTGGTCGCTTCCTCCGAGCGGCATCACATCAGCTTTCTAAGTTACATCAGCATCAGCAGAAACACAGCGAGAGAGAGAGAGAGAGCGAAAGAGAGAGGCTCCCAGGAGAGTGTGGGGCTGCCTCATTAATATTCATTAACATCCTACTGCATTCAACGCCCGCCAGAAAGAACCAGAGAGAAGGAAGGACAGAGCGAGGGAGAGAGAGAGAGAGAGAGAGAGAGAGAGAGAGAGAGAGAGAGAGAGGCGGATAGATGGGAGTAGGATTACCAAAGTAACGCTCCGGCAGAAAGATCAACATGGCTCTATTAGGGAACAGTAAGTATTTGAGAGATGCTGAGCTTTGAGAGGCTGAACACAGCATTGTGAAATGAAAAAGCGTGGATGGAGGATCAGCAGCGAAAAAAAAAGGAGAGAAAAGACTAGTGTGGGCATTTAACACAAATCAAAGCCAGGCACAGAGCCCATCATATCCGAGGGCACTCTGTATGTTAATGCTGTCCTGTCTTCAGGGCTGACTTTCAACAGATCCATCACTTTCACCAGAGGAAGCGAGGGAAACCTCCAGCGGTAATTAAACGAGTTTGCTGGTTGGGAATCAAGGACAGCTCACTGACCTCATGTGTGCACCATATGATTTGGTCCTGTGGAGAAGAGTGCTTGGTCAGCAGATTAGTGGGTTAAATGTGTGAGAGGAGATTAGCAATGATGGTTAGATGCCGGGCTAGCTGCAGGCACGCAATGCTAAATTACTGCTCTTAGTGCTGGCATTAACAGCTTGAAAGTGCTTTGGGGTTTACAGGGATTACAGTGCGTTAGGATTGAAAAGCGTTGGAATGACTAGGTTTCCTCAATCCCGTACACTCGCAAACTCATGGGGCTCAAGTGAGATGTATTTTAGACAGGGTCATAAATAGACCTTTTGGAATGGGGAGGAAGGGGGGGGGTCATGTGGGAAGAATTTGAGAGAGTTTGAGACAAGCAAGGCAGATTTGTCAATACTATAACCACAAAACCTGTTTAAATAGTAAAAAAAAAAAAAAACAACTTCCCCCAGCCTAACCTCTATGGAATGTTACTCGTTTTTTTTTTTTTTTTGGTCTGAGCAAAGAATGCCAAAACCGCTTACACGAAAACATTTAGTCAATGGAAGCCTACAGTATACATAAAGATTCAAAACCAGTATATACTACCAAAAACTGTTTTATTCCACTTTCCAAGTGACACATTTTAAGCTTAATTAAATAATACGTGTGACTGAAGTATTCATGAGAGCATTATACAGAAATGTGTGCTTCACATAAATGTTTACCGAGTGCCTCAACTTGCCTTAGACTTCATTGCTATTGAGATTTAAGTAAACAGGATTTTCTGTTCTTTTCTCAGTACAAGAAAACATGCTGAAATTCTTGGCTGTGTTAATTACACACACTTCAGATGAACAAAACTGAACAAAATGCTCAGAATGTCAAGGAACGAACAACGTGGAAAATAATCATAAAAAAAAAAACAAATAACTTTAAAAAACAGCCAGTGAATATATGAATGGATGTGGGAATATTCTTAAACTGGATTAAATAGAACCGAATTCATTTGTTACGCCTTCATGTGCTCAGTATCGAGAATAACTCTTTCAGAATGCAATTCTCTGACTTGTCAAACCTTGTACTCAACAAACAGAAGCTGGCTTAGGATCTAAAAATGAAACTAAGCGGACGAAGGTTATAAAAAGATATCTTCCGGCTCACAATTTCCACTTTGCAGAATGTCATTGAAAATGGCAGTTAAGGAGAACTGTGGAAGTCAAGGCAAGACTGAGAGGGCTCAAGAATTTGACAGAACTGCATGTATACTCATGCAGAAGGACAAAAGCAAATCCCAAATGAAACTAAGGACTAGCAGGAAGGAAAAAGGAGAGGTGATGCACCATTCTACTCTGCAACATTACTTGCACAAACATGATTTGCATAAGTAAGACTTTCGCTTTTGAGATGAGGTCACAGCTCTAGCTCTATCCTTCTGATAACTCCGGCATGGAAACAATATATACATAAGCCAGGGGCATTTTGGAAACAAATACTTGACTTCTAAGTAAAAATAGAAGTTCTAGCACACAATCACCAAAGGCATGTCTTGGTGAAAAAAGAAGCATTGTTTTATTGCTATTAAGTATGGCAGTGGATCTACTGTACACTGAAAAAAAAAATGAAATGCTTACAAATATCATAAATCTATTATTCAAATATACTATTGCTTATGATTATAATACAATAAACAAAATCAAAGTTAATTTTTTTTTTTTACTCAGCGCCAACTATCAACCTGTCTGTCCTCACTATCATTTGCTTCCTCTGAGACACTTGACACTCATTGCAATGTTGCGGAATAGAGCGATACACTTTACATTTGTGTGAGCTCACAGATGCTAGAGGTGCTATGATTGACGTGAAAGTGCAGGTATGCCATTCAGAGAGAGGGAGAGAGGGAGCGAGAGAGCACTGCCAATGTGCTCTCTGGAGACCCAGATACAGGCGTAACATCACCTGGGAATCGAACCTGAGATCTCTGAATGCTAGGGCAGACACTTTACCATTGTGCCACACGGGAGCCCAAAATCTACAGTCATTGGCAGATAATTTAGCTTCTTTCTAGAAATGTAAAAAAAAAAGAAGAAAGAAACGGTCTTAATAATATGCTATATAATCTTATATTTACTGAGCCTTTGATACAATCGCATATTAAGAGAGCAGATAAGCGTGACTAGAATCTAGATATTTTCCCTTGCTCAGATTTCATTTGTTGCAGTGATGTGTTTGGGTTTATGTGGCAGACAGCGGTACATAAAATGCTGCCTGGACAGATGGAAGAATGGATTCAAGTAAATATCAGCAAATTCTAAAAGAAAAATGACAGTCAGGAAACTGAAGCTGAAAAGACACTGGCTTATACAACGGGAGAATGATCCAAAATATACAGCTGTGATATTTGCTGAGGGGGAAGTTCCTTAGTATGTGCATTCATATTTGCTGACAAATGTGTTTTTTTCACTTTAAAAGTCAATAAAATATGCAGATTGGCCAGGGGTGCCTAAACTTTTGCATGCAACTAAACGTGGGCTAAAACTTGACGAGAGGTAAATTTGTAAATTTATGTGAGTAAATATGTGAGACCATGTGTGCATTATATAAATAGGAGAGTTTGTAGCAGGACAGAATTTTGGCAGACCTCAATAAGACATCTGTGTGTGCAGAGAAGCAGGTCAGGAGCTATCCATGCGTGGTTCAGGGTATAAAGCCCACAGAGCTGAGATAGGATACGTAGATATGTGTGTGTCTTTATGTATTTGTGTGTGTGTGTGTGTGTGTGTGTGTGTGTAAATGTGTAGGAGGTAGGAGCCAGTAATCATCTTTAATTCTTCTTGTTAACACCCTTCTCCTTATAGAATGCTCAGGGTGAGGGAGTGGAAACACACGCGAAACACACGCTCACCCAAACAGAGATTGCAGTACAGTGTTTGATAAACTGAACATACAGTCAGCAGGCCATAGACTTTTTACTGCAGTAATTCAGACGCACACTGCCTCTACACACTTGCACGGTGTTGCAGAATTGAAAGATGTGTGCAACGCTCCTTGATTCTCTCATTAGTCTTTATGGTTTTCGGCACTCATTCCAAACTCATTCACATTTTCTTTCCAGCTCAGCGTGCGCCTCCTTGCAATCCCAGCCCAGGCGGTAGCTGTACTTCAAATAAAGAATAAAACATAAAAAGGCATGGCTTTATAAGAAATATGGGATGATGCAGCATGAGGCAAAGCGGAGGCCCCTGAGGTTGATTAATTTCCTATAACAGCATGCGTCGTAGTGTTTATTCACGCAAATGGTAATTTGCAGAACACTTATAATTACAGATAATTGATTAATTATAATGTATTCAGAATGACACAGAATCATAACTTGCATACAAGTACTCGTTTCATATTTGTCTCATTAACGTTTAAAGTTAATGAGACAAATTTCTGTGAAAATGAAGTCTCTGTGCAGCAGCTGTTACTACAGAAACAACAACAATAATAATAATACAGGGTGATTCACTCAAAAGAGGGCCTGAATATATTCTCACTAGGACAAGCCAATCTGAACGAAACAACATACAATATGCTCCTCAGTATATAGAGCTTCGACCACGCCTTTGATGCCCCTGAGTCGGACCGATAAGGTAGGCACCAGACAGCCATCGCGCGGTATAACGTCGTACCCCTTTACCACTCCCTCGACGTCATCATCCGGATGGTGGTGTACAGTAATGAGCAGCGCATCTTCATAGTGCAGACCTATTGGATCACCAAGAAATATGTTTTTCCTGGCGTACCCTCAAAGCATGTTATTCAGAGGATGGTATGGAAACTGGAAACGATGGGGTCATTGATCCGTTCTCATGGCGAAGGACGTCTGAAAATGTTGCAGGACACAATTGGCTGTCAAAGGTTCGAACTAAAAAAATCCAGCATTGTTTGGGGGGGTTCAGATTGCTTCCTCATAGCGAAATTTATTACAAAAAATATAATACCTCTTTTGAGTCAATCACCCTGTAATTTTTAACAGTGCAATAATTTGAATGAGTGCATTAAATGGAAACCTGCTATTTGAATCACATACAACACTACTTGGAGAGCTCTTGTTTTCAGGCATTACTGTGAAAAATCCGATTTTGAGAATTCAACAGCGCTCAGGTATAATAGCGTATGTTTACGTTGCTTTTGTCAGCGACTGAAAATGTGTTTGAACAAACTCCCGAGAAGCACTTGAATTTCCTGCCCTCTTATTTACACACCTTTCAGACAGACACAGAGCTTAAAATTAGTGAATGAAACCCATCAAGAACGGCTCACAGAATGGGGAAGGCGTTCGTTAAGTCCGTGCAGGCTGGCTCTTCATTGTCCTATCGGTGAAAGGAAAACCTTTAAAAGAAAAGTTAAAGGGAAGATCTTAACTTCCTAGTGAGCGCGGAACAAAAGCCAGGCTTAAGCGCGCCCATGTCACCCCCCCGACCACTGCAGCTCTAATTGGAAATGGAAAAGGTTGCGAGGGGCGAGTCCGGCAGCTCGTACCCGCCTGTCGAGCTCCACACAGCCGAACTCAGCTTTTATATGGACTGGATGACATGGCGTCGGCGGGCCTGTTACCATGACTACGGCCAATTATTTACTTCCTTTGCTTTAGCTGAGCTATGTGAAAGTGCAGGGAGTGAGCTGCTGCTGCAGCAGCTCAGCTTTACACACTACAGAGAAGAGTATAGTTACTTGCACACACACATACACACACACAAAATGTGCTTAATTGTGGAAGTCAAATTCGCCAACAGGAAAACCTGCACAGCTGCAAATCCTGTTGCCACTCGTAATCCCTCTTATTATATCTTTCCGTCCTGCCCCTCCTCCCTTGTCTGTCATTCTTCCCTTTTCTCTTTCTCCATTCCTTCGCCTCTCTGATCCTTTTTCATACTCAGCCCACCGTGCCTTCTCTTTAGGATTGAATAGAGAGCTCTAAACGGGGAGGGTTGGGGTTAAGACTGCTAAGAAGCTGCCATACTGAAAATGGTGACTTTCCCTCCCTCCCTCCCTTTCTCTTTTTTCACTCTCTCGCTCTCTCCCCACCAGTTTCTCTCAGATGTGGCTTTATCATGCCATTTGCAGCCAACACCTAGGCATTAGTTGCAAAGCATGTGTGTGCGTGTGTAACGAGTGACATTACAGGATGCGTTCATGTTAGTGCCGGAGCTGGGTGCGTCGCAAACAGTCTGTGCTTTGTAGCAAGTGAAGAGCCTTGTCGAGGGAACACAGAGGCTCCTGTGTATTTCCGTGTGTGGAGAGAGTGTGAGACAGATCGAGTGTGAGAGGCACGTCCCCAGGGAGAATTCCCACTGGATATCGTCACCCTGCTGTCATCAGACTATCTTTGTACTCTTCCTTCTCTCTCTCTCTCGCTCTCTCTCCTTCTCTCTCTCTCTCGCTCTCTCTCGCTCTCTCTCGCTCTCTCTCGCTCTCTCTCGCTCTATCCACCCAACATACATACACACACCTTGGACAGACTGTTTTATAGGCATGAACATAAACCGAAATAGAAACAGAAATTGCCACACCTCTGCAGAGAACAGGCCAGTCAACATGGCCGATCCGGCTTTCATTAAGACACCTTTTCATTTCATTGAAAACAGAACTGTGAGTCTACAGGACACCAAGACTGGGTTTGGCTTTTAGTGCTTCGGTGAATCAGCTGAATACAATTCCAAAGAATCTAGCTCATTCGTTTTACAGCGATTCAAGCAAAGCCCTGACTTCTAGGGTACCATTCATACACATCCATTAAAGGTCTCTTTCTCTCTCTCTAACAGACACACACACACAAACACCACCTGATAATAAGGGCAAGAGTAAGAGAGTAACAGGTGAGAAAGAAAAGAAGCGATAGACAGTCTAACAGGTATACTCTTACCTTTGCCATCTGTGCTTGCACGCCGTTATTTTTCAGAGCGTTGACGGCTTTCTGTGCAGCAGCCGGGCTGTCAAAGTCCACAAAGCCATACCCTGGGAATATATAACATATATATATATATATATATAATCATTTAGTCTGAGACCTTCTTAATTACAGCTAAATATAGCATCTCATAGACTCTCAGGTAAATGCAACACAGTACATACTTGACTGGGGTGTGGGACTGGTATGCTAGCGCGATATGCCTATTCTTAGAAGTTTCAACATGTTATATAGGCATTCAAGTAATATTGCACAGAAAAAGGTCACACAACCTGACGTGTGTGTGAATTTTTTCTCCACTAGAGAAGAAACTGTACTCTATGGAAAGTATGCGTCTATCACTAGATAAGAGGGACTCTGGGACTCTTAAAATAGAATCAGCTGATTGTATCTAAAGAATTCCGATCTGACATCACACTGAGTTCAAAAAGACAAAATAAAGATAACGGGGGTTAACGAAAGGGTATTCTTTTGTTTGTGAACAGAATTGCTGGTAAAGCTCCATGACGAGCTACAAGGCAATCGCATTGGTACAAGCCACGGTACTGTTTTCCTTATGATACGTTATCCTCAGTACTACACCACTACTAGAAGCACAATATTGGCATAATTCAATTTCATAAATTTTTCATTTAATCCTGCATTCTGCATCAACATTTCACAAAATTTAAGGTTTTATTCCATCTGTCTTTCATACATACAGTACATACAACCATGCAACCTGTGCATTAACCCCACACTCTCCAGAGACCCAATGCCAGTACTGTACATACAGTAGCTGTTTAGTTTTGCACCTAAGCATTTTAAAAGCCTAATCAATGTCTAGCTTGTACATTTCACAGTACGTCTGCATGTTATGTATTGCCATGAAAATACAGTAGGCGTTTGGGGGTTTAAGGAGGGATTACTTTTCACCCCTCAGTGGTGTACGCATGTGGTCATGCTGATAATTTTATCAGACTTGTCACATTTCATGCATGATGAAAGCACTGGTGACATGTGACCAGTCTAATAAATGCATCAGACCATGAGTTTAAAATTTAGGTCAACGCCACAGCTGATAATGTAGTCAGTGTTCGAAAATGATAACACATTTGTCACACCAAATTATTAAAAGACAGAAGTTTATTTTAAAATTACTGAATTATATCTATGAAAGCTGTTATTTGCCTAATAAATCTCTAATGACAGATTTAGGAAAATGAAGCATGTTAAGAATATCCTGTATAGTGCTTTCTGAACATGAGCTGAACTAAATGCTATGACAGAGGTAGTTATTAGGATTTTCAGTTGCTGATGGGGTGTTGAATCTAGTGGAGACTAACCAAAGTGCTGATTGATAAACAGTTCTCTAATGAGCGAATTAAGCTCGCTGCACATGTTGGTGGATGATGTAGGAGACAGACAACAGGATTAACTCCACTTTTAAAACATAAAATGATATTTTTGTTTTTATGTTTTGGATATGAAGGCCCTTTATGTACGTGTTACTGTTTAATTTAATCTGGATTAATCTGAATGGTATTTTGTGTATTATAATTAAACAGTGGAAAATCACATGAAAGGGAGTGTTGTTGGACTGAATTTCAGCACAGCTGTGATGGGCACAACAGCACGACCTCAAGTGTGATATTTCTTTTAGATATCAGTTAACGTCCACAGATTTTTGTCAACAGATTATGATTAGATTTTTGCTCTGCTAACACATATCTTTCCGCGCATGGCAGAACTAACTAACGTCCGACAGTTCCGACAGTGTAATTAACAGAAGTGAAAATAGTTTTAAATTCTTACTGGTACTACAGTATGTAGCCAGAAGTTGAGGAGAAAACACTACGGAGGTAGTCATGAGAAGCCTGTGTGATTTACTTTATATTTCACATTACCTTATCAAATAACGTCCGGGTTCAGGGGGTTGCATGCCAAATAGGGTTAAATTGAAAGCAAGTTTGCCATGTAGTGTATACACTTTCTTGTTCCACACACCCAGTAGTGCCCTTGATTAGGGGTTACAGAGGGATTTGGGATTCAGCCTTGTGTTAGATTTAGCTTAAATTGAGATGTTATGTCTTGTGTTTTAGCTCGCCTCAGGTGTAAACAAAACAACACAGTGGCAATTTGGAATGACTTTAAAGCAATTATTAAGGGTACAAAGCGTTGTTTAAGATGGCATAGGGTTATGTTTAAGTTAAGCCTTTATTTGTCACATATACATTACAGCACAGTGAAATTCCTTCTTCGCATATCCCAGCGTAACTGGGGTCAGAGCGCAGGGTCAGCCATGATACAGCGCCCTTGGAGCAGATAGGGTTAAGGCCCAACAAGGCCCTTTGCTCAATGGCCCAACAATGGTAACCTGGCTGAGCTGGGAATCGAACCACCAATCTTCCGATCAGTAACTCAGTGCCTTAGCCCTCTGAGCCACCACTGCCCCTAATGAGTAGGGCTATCAATATTAACGTGTTAACGCATGTAATTAATCTGGAAATTTTAATGCACTGCTATTTTTTGAATGCAAATTAATCATATGACCAAGTTTGATCCTAATGGCTTCCCATAATCACAGCATGGTTACCCAGCTGTGTGTGATAATGGCACATTAAGTGTGGAAACATAACTATGTGTGCTGAACAGCAAGTTTCATTAAAAAGATTCTAGATGGAAGTTTGGATAAAACCAAAGTTGTTTAGGAAAACTATTTTTACAAGAATACATTTGATGGAAGATGTGGAAGTGGTGGCTCAGCGGCTAAAGCTCTGGAGTTGTTGATTTTCGGATTTTCGAATATAGGTTCGAGAACCGCCTTTGATGGGTTGCCATACCCAACACTGCATGCATTGCTGGTCATATTACAAGAGAGTTGTAGAGATATGCAAAACTGCATAATGTTTTCTCTAAACAATTTGTCATGAATTTTCTTATTCCAACGCTGCAAATTCATGATACAAGCAAATCTGAGTATTTTAAAACCGTGACTAATCATGATTAATCACAGACCATGACTGCTAATTATAGCTAATTATTTGATGTGTTTTCTTGCTGAAACGGCTTCCGTGATTGGTATTGAATGCGAGTTTTGGCAGGTAGCTACCCTCTCCTCAGTAAGGCGGATGGTACCGACCTACTTTTACCCATGCTGGCAACCAACAGTTAGTGTAATTATGATTATTAGAACGCCTCTGGCATGCCATAGAACTGTCACCACCTATTATCACCACTCATGGAAAGCCTCGTGTCCAATCAGATTACTCGGTTGGAACTAACTGTTTTATAAATGAATTTAAATAAAATACTAAATATTTATAGTGTTTCATTCTCGTTCAGTTAATCGGCTACATGGCAAAACATTGTGATACAGGAAAGTCGTGGAAAAGAGCTTCACTTAGTTCTTTAATAAAATGCACGTGCGAACAAAAGACAGGGTACAGATGGAGAACAGCTTATTTGAGAAGCTATGGTCAAGGGGAGATAAACTGGAATTAATCACAATCAAACCAGTTTATCCCAAATCCCTCTGTAACCTCTAATCAAGGGCACTACTGGGCGTGTGGAACAAGAAAGTTTGCTTGAGTTTTTTCCCCTGATTATACACCGTTTTACATAATCGACAAATTCACCATAGCTCAATTACATTTGGCAAAATAAAATCACAGTAAACTGTGCTTGCACCTATGTAGAAGGGTGTGTGTAATGTATGTGTAAGTAATAGACAGATAAAGTGCACAGAACAGCAGAAAACTTGGAGCATGCAGTGAACCCAGACCTCATTTGCAGTGCAGCTTTCAATTTCTAAGGCTGATACAACAGAAAATAGGTCCACATGCTCGTGACTACACCGTCGTTGAAGACTCAGGTGGTACAAGAGAAAAAAAAAAGAGTTTGTCCAGTTGTTGGTAGATCACATCCTAAGGAAACTCTAACAGGGCTCTCATGGTGGGAAGGATGGCAATATTAGACAGTTATGGACGTCTATAGATAAGGAAGTCATTTTTATTAGCATCTTCTAGCACATTCGGTCTCCCTGGAAGAAGAATACACACACACACACCTTGTGTAATCGGTCACATTCTTCAAGTGGTATCTGTTGGACAATTGGAGGGAACTAGCTTGCGAGTGGGAATTGGGAAGTAGTTATCGTAAAATAAGCTGAGGAGGTAAATAAATCTTAAAGCTATCTGTTTCTGTATAAAATACACATCTGTGAGAGACCAGAATGAGCTCTTGGAACTGATTAGCTAACAATTCCCCACAGTAAAAATGCACTTCAAATACCCTGATACCTTTCGACTTCACCATACAAGGCTATGAGTTTCACTAGTTAGGTTCTCTTAATGCCTGTATTGTATTCTGTGACTGAGTCAGATGTCCGGTCACCTCTGACTGCTGTGGAAGCTGCAGGGACACTATAAGTGAAAACTGCAAGCACAGGCATATCAACCACTCGCTTAAGCTGACGCCGGGACTGCATTATTCATTCATTCATCTTCTATACCGCTTACAAATACAGCAGTCGCGGGGGCCTGGAGCCTATCAAGGGAGACTGTGGGCATGGACAGGGTGCCAATCCAATCCATCGCAGGGCGCACACACACACACACACACACACACACACACACACACACACATACACACATTTTGAGAACAGCAGTTAACCTAATCTGCATGTCTTTGGACTGTGGGAGAAAACCAGCGTACCCAGAGGAAACCTGCACAAGGAGAACTCCATGCACACAGACCGGAGGTGGGAATCGAACTTTGACCCTGGAGGTGCGAGGCCACAGTGCTAACCGCTACGCCGCCATCGGTGCCACCGGACTGCATTTTACAATTAGAAATATACGACGGCATGCGTAGAAATCCATCTTAAAACAATAGTGTAATTAAAGAACAATGACAGAGCTCTTTCTTTTAAGTTAAACTTAAAAGAAAGAAAATAGAGATTTGTAGGAGTAAGCAGGTTTACTGGTCGTGGTGACGGTGTAGATCACAGGATCACCAGCAGTTCCATTGCGTCTCTGCTATAGACAAATACTGACTGTGCGCTCAGCTGCCAACCAAGAGGTTAGATCTCAGAGTCAACTGAGAGATAGAATTACAGCTCGTGCATCACACACACACACACACACCCTTGTCAGTGTTCTCAGGCAGGCTGAGATTACTCAGCGCATAAATAATCCACATCAGAGTGGCGAGGTGCAGCGGGGCCTGGCTGCTCCACAGGTGCCAAATCCAGGAACTGAGCCAGAGTCTGAGCTATGCCGCCACCTTCAATCTCTTTCCCGCCATCTCCCTTGCATCACCCCCACCCTGGAAGCACACCAAGGGCCTGACCCAGTCAGCAAAGCCGGAGCAGAAATAACAGCAGTGAGTGCAGGGAGCTGGGACAGAGGACACTTCCCTCCACCCCCCTTGTCTAAAGGCCTGGGGACCTATTTCCTGATCCACCCTGCCGCACATAGCAGAGCGGTGACCGAGTCATACATTTACTCGTGCATGCACACACAGCAGCCAAGAAGTCACGAGTCAGAACAGGGCACTGAAGTCTGTATAACTCACGGAAACAAACGGCGGTGCTTACTTTCCGAGCTCCGCCAGCACCTCTTAGATTTAGCTAAACAAATTCAAACATTACACAGAGGCGAGCTGTTATTTCTGCAGTGCTCCTTTTTGAAATATTGTTTTTATTACAAACTTAAAATAGAACTCTACGCGCGATACCTTCAGAGGCGCATAAAATAAACGTCGTACATTTGAATGATTCGATCTGCACCCGCCATATGGCGCATTTTTGCTTCATGTACTTTAGCTTATTCTACAAGCGTTCATTAAGCTTTCAGTGGAAAAGAACTGAGGAGTGCACAGACTGCGGTGCTTGCTGAGGACATGGAGGAATATACACACCTTTGCATTTGTTTGTAGTCTTATCCAGGATGGCCTTCGTCGATACTATTTTCCCATAACTGTGAAAAGAACAAAGAGAACAGTGTTGGTATATGAATTGAAACAGCAGACAGCTGGAGTCTATCTTACAACACTCCACCCCCTACTCATGCACGCACACACACACGCGCGCGCACACAGAAATAACACAGCTTGAATAAAACTTTATGACATCATCCCACAAACATGAGACACAGAAGGTTCTGAAACATCCCTGTGAGAAGCAGTGATCGGTGCTGGAGAAAAATGGCTGCTGCTCAGACAAAGCGGACACACAAGCTCCAAACTTTCCATTCTGCAAAAAGCGAGGATGTTGAACACCAAATGTACTTCCTTTTGTCACATGAAATCTAATTTGGAAGCACATTTCCTAGCTAATGCTACGTCTTTAAGATCAAAAGAGCAAAATGGAGGAGCAGAGTCAGGGCCACAAACAGGAAACCCATCAGAGTTGTATCGTTAAAGCTGTCCGGCCTGACAAATGAAGCCAACATTGGATCCAAAACACTCAGAGCCACAGTGAGTGTTTCCCAGAAAAGAGCCAGGTGGCCACACACCAAGAAAATGACCGAATGAAACGAAACAATCCGGGTAAACATTTCCAGATGAAGGCCACCTTGGCAAAGGTGTACAATCATTTGATCTTCCCAACTGATTACCCTGCTGCAATAACGGCAGTTTAAACTTCAGACCAGAGGGCATGCTCAGATCGGTTGCAAAACATTTTTCTCATTCGGAACGGAGCCACTTTTTTTTTTTGTATGTTTAACCTTTCCGCTCTTTCTCTTCTATTCCAGCGTCACATTCCTAAAAAAAAATGTAAACACGTTTCATTCCATCTTTTCTTTATGAGTTTATGAGTAACGTATTGGTGCCCCACAAGCATCCAGAACAGCTTAAAGGTGTGTGTTACGACTGAGAACTGTAAAACTCATTACATACTTTTTTTTAACAACATTTTCAGATTCATCAAACCACTCAGTGTCTTTGGGTCCTGTGAATGGAATTATTGCCATAGTGGCAGAGACCCGTCTCCCATAATAAGAGAAATGTTTGACTATAGCATAAAATATATGATAATATTTAATTTCATGTAAAAAAAAAAACATTATTATTATAGAATAAATTTGCATGAACTTATGAATAGACCCAGGCATAAAAACCCAAATTCAGAAAGATCTAGAACTAGAAAAATGTCTTTACAACATAACAGAACCGGCAGCTTTTCCCAGTAATTTGTCTCCCTTCTGCAAGCCTAATATAATTAAAAGCTAATTTTTGAAAGTTATTAGACTTGTCAGTTGTGATATATTATCATTAAGGATACACACACACAAAGTCAATGCAATTTAGCTGTCTGTAAACACTGCTACGTCTACTTATGGCGACAACAATACTATCGACAAGTTATTGTCTGGAGGAGATTAACAGCTTTTTTTTAACCAAGCGAACTGCTTATGGAATTGCTTAGAGGGGAAATGCAATTCTTCTGTTTTGACAACATACAGGGTTGCCTGTGTGGGAAAGTCCCATACCCATTGAACTGTTACGAAACTTGACAGCAAATAAATCTGCACATTATCAACTAACAAATCTTCAGGACAGGACAAATAATTAAGGGGTCTAAACGCTCTGCAGACACAAGGTGCATCAGATACTTCCTTAAATCCTGACCTAATAAAAACAAAATACAATAAAGTAAAAGAAAAAAAAAATCATGGAAACTTGGTAACACTCTAAGAAATGTGGGAAATAATTGACTAACCTGTTCCACAGAGATTTGCATGTCACTCATGTGCAACGAATAATGAATACTCAGTTTGGAGCAGTTCTACCCCAAAGTATAAAATACAGACAAAGCAGAAATATGTATTCAGCAGTAGTGCAATAACGGACAAGACAAGATTATTCTGCATTCATTTTTTTTAACAGTTACTGGAAGCAAATGACATCATTAGAAAAAAATTAGGAAGTTTGAGGGTATGGAAATTTGAAAGTTAACATGTAAAACATAAATTTTTTACATGCATTATAGCCTAGTTTAAACTGTTAGGCTGTGGTACAAAAATGAATGATGTCATAATAAAGCAATATTACATGGGAGTGCATTCGGTTGTACAGTAGGTCTCCTACATATGAACAATTGAGTTGCGACCTTACCAAGATACAAACATACATTCGCGCATGTTCTTTTGCAGAAGTTAAATCACATGTCCAGTGTATGTACCAGGATATCCGGAAGCAAGCGTATAAGCAGTGGTGATGAAGCTATACGCCTAAGAAGGGTCATGCAATAACGATGGAGACAGAAGTGAGAATAATTGAGAGAATGGAGTGAGGTGAAAAGATGGCAGGCAATGCTCGTTCTTTTAACATAAATTGTTCAACCATGGGCACGTTTCTAAAGAACACTATGCTGTAATATACTGTGTATAGCTAAGTGTGTTAGTATCCTAGCACCTAGACAATACTTGTTGGACTTACAAATGAGATCTAGGAACAGAACTTGTTTATATGTTGAGGACTTACTGTACCGGATATCAGCATGGCTGTGATGTTGGCGTAGACGTCACAGCCATGCTGATATTCAGTACAACAGCATGACCTCGAGTGTGACTTTTATACAACAGTTCTACAAACACCTATTATCAACAGATTATTGATCCAGGTTATTTGGATCCACTGTCACATATCCTTCCAGGACTGGTGGAACTAATGTTAGCGACCAACAGTATAATTAATGATTATTAGAAGCAGAGGCATTTATTTTGAGGGGCCACAATGCCATGGCGTTGTCATCTGACAAAACTGACAAATAACATGACAAGCTAACCTGAACACTAATGTTAATCATTTCTGAGTTAATCACTGATGCACATTTCCACAGTCACACTCTTGTCATGTCATGAGCTGAGATTGGTTATTCATACCCAACACTGTGGTTAACACGACCACAGTTGTGTACCGGCTCATAGCATCACCGCGTGACTCCTATAGTAATGGGTCTACTAGCTGATATTAAACAGCACTCTCCAGTTGGAATGAACCTGTAATGCCCTAAACAGAAAGGGGTGTCTGTCTGTGTGCCCTATTCAGACTTCAAATGCAAATATATACACACAAAAATATTTCGAATTTGTATTCATAAGGCTAACTGAAACACCTACAAAAATAGAATTTTGCACTTTCTAGAACGTTCTCATCTAAAAACATTTATGCTGAATGGGCACAATGCCTCTGATTAAAATGCCTGTGATGCGGCATCATACATTTAGTTAAACGTCCCAGTGCTGTTATACTCTATATCAGCACGCATAGCATACCTCTTGTCCAATCAAACTGCTTGGTCAGAAATAACTTGATGTTGATCAGCAACATGCAAGGCAATTAAATGTCCTGTTTCAAATGATTCATTCGATTTTCTTCACTTCCAGTATCACACAAGGAATAGTTTCCATTCTGGTTTGGAGCCCCTGCCAGGTAAAATAATCTTAGTGAATGTTAAAGTGAGTGTCAGTAAGAGTACAGTACTGCATGGTTTATTAATACAGTTACAACCAGACTTGGTGTGCGTAATATTGTCATAAATATTTTATAATTTCCAAATGTTTATTTGCGAGAGGTTAACAAAGCGCATATGGCTGTTCATTTACCTGTCAAATCTAATTATTTTTCACAGTAATTACACTATAATGTGTATAAAATGGTCAATGAAGTCATCATTGCAATCCAAATGTCCTATTAACGTGTCCTTTAATTTGTTTAATATTCCTTAGAACTCAAGCGGTACAGACCCGTTCCACAACACAGCATAGTCCAATGATGTTAAAAAAAA
>JAAGKR010000070.1:0-22500 GCA_011419295.1 Clarias macrocephalus
GGTTGTTCGTCTGGCACCAGTTCTCCAGATTTCCAATCTCCTTCAGGTAGGCCGTCTCATCGTTGTCGGTGATCAGGCCCACCACGACGGTGTCATCAGCAAACTTGATGATGGTGGTGGAGTTGGTAGTGGCTACACAGTCATGTGTGTACAAAGAGTACAGTAGAGGGCTCAGAACACAACCCTGTGGGGCTCCAGTACTGAGAGTGATGGAGGCTGAGACGTGTCCGCCCATCCTTACTGCCTGTGGTCTCCCAGTTAGGAAATTGGAGATCCACTGACACAGAGATGAGCTGAGTCCCAGGTGCTCCAGCTTGGTGGTGAGTGTGGAGGGAATTATGGTGTTAAATGCTGAGCTGTAGTCGATGAAAAGCATTTTCACATAATTCCCTCTTCTAGTGTCCAGATGAATGAGAGCAGTATGGAGTAGATGAGCGATGGCGTCATCTGTAGAGCGGTTTGACCGGCTGTAGGGGATCCAGTGTGTCTGGCAGTGAGGAGATGATGAAGTCTCTGACCAGCCGTTCAAAGCACTTCATCACCACTGATGTGAGGGCTACAGGTCTATAGTCATTGAGGGAAGCAGGATGTGGTTTCTTTGGAACAGGAACAATGATGGACTCTTTAAAGCATGTGGGGATCACAGAGATGTTGAATATCTCTGTGAACACAGGTGCAAGCTGGTCTGCGCAGGCTCTGAGGACTCGACCTGAGATGCCGTCTGGTCCTGCTGCTTTCCTGGTGTTCACTCTCCTGAAGGCTCTCCTCACGTCATGCTCGGAGATGATGAACGGGTTTCCGGTACTGGCAGTGACTTCCTGTCTGCAGCCGTTAGCACCGCTAGCATTAGCAACGCCAGCGTCTGAAATGTGTTCAGCTCATCTGCCAGAGTCATGTCCGCGTTCGTCATACCGGATGTTGGAGCTTTATAATCCGTTATTGTCCTTAGTCCCTGCCACAGGCTCCTAGAGTCACTCTGTTGGAGCTGTGACGCTAGTTTCCTCCCGTAGCGCTGCTTCGCCTCTTTCACCGCCTTCCGGACGTTATATGACGCAGCCTTGTACTGGTCCATGTCCCCCGACGCAAGTCCCGCGTTGTAGGCAGCGGTGCGAGATCTCAGAGCGTCGCGGATGGTTTTATCCACCCACGGCTTCTGATTAGGAAATGTTCTGATGGTCGTTTTCTGCACGGTATCGTCCACTAGTTTCCAGATGAATCCCACAACCGCTTCCGTAAACACGCTGACGTCATCAGAGCTGTTCCGGAACATGTCCCAGTCTGCGTCATCGAGTGCGTCCTGAAGCGCGGCCACCGATTGGTCTGTCCAGCGCGCGACCTCCCTCTGAACCGGAAGTTCCTGTTTTAGCCTTTGTTTATATTTTGGCATGAGGAAGATGGCGGCGTGGTGAGATTTCCCAAACAGTGGACGAGATTGTGCCTTGTAGCCGTCCTTAACTGAAGTGTAACAATGGTCCAGTGTCCTTTCGCCCCTGGTCGGGCAGGTGATGTGCTGATAGAAGTTTGGCGCTGCGCGTTTGAGGTTGGCACTGTTAAAGTCGCCCGCCACAATAAGCGCAGCGTCCCGGTGCTATGTTTGGTGCTGTGTGAGTGCCTCATGCAGCTTGCATAAGGCAGTGTCCGTGTCCGCTTGTGGCGGAATATAAACGGCGCTGATTATGACCGATGTAAACTCCCGAGGAAGATAAAAAGGACGACACTTGATAGTCAATAGTTCCAGGTTGGGCGTGCAGGAGCGTGCGAGAGGAACAACGCTCGCGCTGCTGCACCAGCTGTTGTTCAACATTAAACACACGCCGCCTCCCCTCGTCTTCCCCGAGTCCCGTGTCCTGTCCATGCGGTGAACCGAGAAGAACTCGGCCGGCTGGATGGCGTGGTCCAGCACCGCTGGGTTCAGCCATGTCTCTGTGAAGCAGAGGAGATTGCAGTCCCGAATGTCTCTCTGGAACTTTATCCTGGCCCTGAGGTCATCGAGCTTGTTCTCCAGTGACTGGACATTGGCGAGCAGGATGCTAGGCAGAGGTGTGCGGTGTGCACGGGCTCTCAGCCTGTTCCTGACGCCGGCTCGTTTCCCTCGGGGCCGCTGCTTCGCGTCGCGTCCTTTGTTCTCCCTCAGGATCTCACTCGGCCAGCTCGGATCCGGAGTCAAAAATGTCGAATTGTGAGTACATTGTATACCAATAGAAATAAGAGTATCTCTATCGTACTTAATGCACTCAATGGTGGCGAATTAGCCGGATTAAAATTACTGAAAGTTAACTTAAAAAAACGAAAACAAGGTAAAGTAGGTCGGAGCAGTCGTGACGGCAGCCGACCTCACCGGCGCCATCTTGGATGTTGATGGTCACTGCACCATCTAAACAGTTAAACAGAAGAAACACACACATCTGAAGGCAGCATCCAAGACCTGCAGATTTCCTAAGTGGGCATTCAACAAAGTAGCTTCCAGATCCAAAAGATGGCTATATTTTTCATGCTGCCCTTTCATCCGTACTGAGGAAGATCAATACCAATTCACACATTCACCAAGAAAAAAAAAAATCTCTATGGTCCTTACACCTTAATGGCTATCCCTAATCTCTCTATTGCCTTCCCAACAACTCTCTGCCCCTACTCTCTAACAATTCTCCCTCTTATTCTCACCTTCTCCATTGTTCACGTAGAGAGGAGAATCCTTTGATATTGGAGGACTTTCCAATTTACCAACTTACCTTAGACTGAAGAAGCTACTTGAATGAGTAGAGAAATGTTCTTGTCTACTTAACAAGAAAGAAGTCCAGTTGACATGACTCAACTGAACAAGGTGAAGGTCCTTCCATGGCCTAGTCAGAGTCCAGATTTAAACCCCATGGAAAATAGGTGGAATTACCTGAAGACTGCAGTCCACAAATGGTCACTATCAAATTTAACTCAACTTGAGCACTTCTACAAAAAAAAATGGGCACATGTTGCAAAGTTGTGCACAGTTTTGTGGACCACTGAGTAGGTGATTAGCCACTCAATTAGCTATTATTAACATTTACACCAGCAATATGGTGACAAGATCATGAGCACCTGAGGCTCCTTGGTGAGGACCCATGCCTGCAATGACCAAAAACTAATATGTCTGCTCAGATCCCACAGAAAAGCCAGTGAACCACAAACTGCTGAAAAAGTTGATGCTTACCATGGAATCACTAGAACACCCAGTGCATCACAACCCTCAGTGTTTTTTTTTCTTTTCTAAAACCAGCTCTAATCCTTAGATGTTTTGTTTCCAAAAGGAAAACTACTCTGAATCAGTGCATTATCTGCCACACATTTGCATGTCCTACCAGGCTGAAAAAAAAAAAAAAAAAAAAAAAAAAAATATATATATATATATATATATATATATATATATATATATATATATATATATATATAGAATTTAGTTATTTTAGTTATAAAAACATGTTTCTTGAATTTACTATTGGGAAATGCTATTTAATGACACCTTCTTTCTACATAAAAATAAAGCCTAGAGAATACACTGTGGAGTATATTATTGGAATATTTTGTAATGGCACAAAGTAAACATAAGTTACATTATAATATAATCCAAAGCTTTAAAAAAATCCACATGAGGTCTGAGGGATGAGCATGTACAGCCACTTCAACTATTTGTTGTCTTTATTGTCTATAGTTCTTGGGTTTTATTTTAACATAGGATTCTGGGGTCCTAAGCATTAGAACTGGACCCTGGAGCAAGGAAAGGAGTTGGCCTAGTCAACTGATGAACCGTGCCTCATCTTACATAGTGTAAGGTTTTCAACTCTGGATTAGAGGTGAATCGAATTTTTAACAATTTGGGTTAATTTGTTTAATCTGACTAAAATTTATACACGGGCAGTTATACAATTATAAATTCATACACTTAATCATCTATCAGTCCAGCGTTTAGCACGATTTAGTGTATCTTACCAATTTTGTTTATCCTGAAGTGGATGATGATAATACAACATCTGGTATTTACCAATTATGAGCAAGGTAACGTAAGATCTGGGCAAATGTTTAAACTTTAAAATGCATGATCAAGACAACAGTTCTTTATAAAGAAACAAGAATTTATTTGACCAATCTATGATACATGAAACTACACTACTTACACACACACACACACACACACACACACACACACACACACACACACACACACACATGCATACACATAAACAGTTCAGAGGGTGAAAGTTAATGGAGTTCTTCTAATACTGTGTACTAAATCTGAGAAAGTCATAAGAGCAGAGCATTTAATCGTACTGTTTAGTTATGAATAAAGCACCAATTTTCAGAAGGTATGAAGCTTTGTTTACTTGCGTTACGTTTCGTTCTCATCCATTGGTTTGCCTCCAGCAAAGGGAATCATGGCATTGCTGATTGGTTGGTGCTGAGGTTGAGATGCTGTCTTTTGGGAAAGCCCTTCGGTTTGTTTGCCTGGTTACTGATGAAACTTCTTCTGAGGGTTTCTTCGTTGCAGGACTTTGGAGTTCTGGCACCAAGTCTCATTAAGAGTTCTTGAAGAGCGGATGATGCCAGCAGATGTGGTGTAGTGTTTCTTCCTCATTCAAGGAGGCTGCTTGCTGATTTACACCGTTTGAGTGGGGATGTGTAACTATTTCTCGCTTGTGCAAGAAAGTTGCTTTGCAGATTTACACCATCTGAGTTGGAGACGTGAAACTGTTTCTTTCCTTGTTTGCTGATGTCGTGAACTGTCTCTTCCTTGCTCAATGGCTTGCTGATTTGCACCATTTGAGGTCGGTTTTAGGATATAATGTTATCAGCATGGTGCGTTTTGCTGGAAGGTGAAAGATTCCCTACAATAGTGTGGATGGCCTGATGGAGAGATTATACCAGGATGCACTATGAGAAGAATTGCCAGCTGGCAGAGGCAGCCACACTGCAAAAAATTCTTCCCAGAAATGGTTAAAGGAACATAAACCTTGAGGGAATTGAGAATATTTGGCATGTCCTGAACAATAATCAGGCTTATTTGGCAATGTACACCATCTGTGGAGTCATGTCATTTGGCAGACCCTTACATTTCCCAACTTACATTTACCCCATCATGCATATGAGTAGTTGAGGGTTGAGGGAACTGATCAAGACCCAAATAGTGTAATCTTGGTGGCTTTGAACACATAACCTTCTAATCAGTAGTCTAATACTGTTTTTAAACCACTTAGCCATTTACCAAGCTCAGCAGTTAACTAATCACTCATCTGATATTTTAGTCCTGTCAGGACATGTGACTTTCTATGACATGCCTAAAAAATGTGTCTGACTGCTGTTATTTACCATTTTCACATAGCATGAGTATCAGTTCCATGCCCCAAAATATCGCATGCCTTCTGAGTTGTGAAATTGAAAAAGTCTGTTTTTTTTTATAGACTTTGTGACTTCTGTTTTATTGTATTTTTATATTGTTGTTAGAATTTTTTTCAAGTTCATATTACTTCACAGCCACGTCTCTGTCAGGTTCTCAATCCATTTTGTTGTCACTGAATTTCTATCAAGCACATGATCACACACTCACTCATTATTATGATCATTGACCATCAAGCAATTTTAGCAGATTATAGTTTTATTTATATTGTTATTTTGTATTGTTTGTTTGGGTGTGGCTGCTGCAGTAGCACCACTAAAATTACTGTGAGTTTATTATTTTTTAAAATATTTTTATTTAATTTACAGTAGCATATTTGTTAGTAACAACTGAAAAGTTATCATGCTACTATTTGCATGGGTTTTACTATATGTTTAACATTTCTCAAAGCAAGAGTGATAAAATGAAACAAAATCCCAGAACTGTGTACAAAGGGATAAAAGGAAGACAGAGAAAGAGAGATAGGAAAGTGTTTGTGTGTTCATAAAGGCAATGACCTCGCCGCAGCCAAGGACTCCAGTCCACCAATTGGAGAAAGATGGATTCGGTGGCTCGGAATGGGACCTGGATTATCTCTGCTGAACAGCAGTGCTACAGAAAGAAAAGATGCAGAGCTCTGCAGCATCTCTTGGAGCCTGAAAAATGAGCAAGGGAGATACTATTTCTTCTTTAATTCACAGTGGGTGAATTCAGGGGCTGCGATAAGCTGCTAGTGATCAACATCCTTCAAGTTTGAGCATAACTGGTTGACTGTTTTTACCCCCTTTATCCATCCCCAGACCCATGCAACCTTAAGCCTTGTGTCTGGCCCTGAAAGTATGATTTTTTTAATTTTTTTTTGTCTTGGTAGCTGTGGTTTTTGGATTGGGAGGAGTGTAGTGCCTGGGGATGGGGAGAAGGAAAAAGCACAATCATGTGGCTAGCACACATGTTCAGTGCTTTGAGTCATGCAGTGCCCTTGCTTCAGATGAAAATGGGCAGAGACAAAAGCTAAAACTTTTTAAAAAATATATTTATTTGTACTATTATCAACATAGTATTTAATTATTATTCAATAATGTGTATCTTGCTTTGCAGTAGGCAGTTGTTTCAAGTGTCTTTTACAAGTTATTAATCAAACACAAATATCTGGTATTGTTTATTGGCCCCTTGGGGCTTGACACCCTAGCACTCCATCAGAAGTCTTGTGGAGTCATGCCCTGAGTGACACATCACCTGTGGCTCAAGGGGAACCCAAAACCTAAGTGGTTATAATGTTGATCTATTTAATGTTATAGCCGATCATTGTATAATGAGATGTGTGGCCAATGCTGAATGAAAATTTAGGATAAATTTAATATTTTGATCCACTTTAATAAACTATATAGCCAAATTTTTGTGAACAACACACCATCACAGCCATATGTGGCTATTCTTCCCAAACTGGTATCAAAGTCTGAACCAAACATATTTGTCTCAAATATTAAATTTCTCTTACATTTTCATTCACCATTCCCATTATCCACTAATCAGCCATAACATTAAATACATTAACATTTTAGCTACCTAGGTTTTGGGTTCTCCTCATGTAACCTGAGTAGCTCTGGCCTCTTGCGACATGACTCTACAAGACCTCCGGAGATGTGGTCTAGCATGAGGATTTTGGCAGTATTATAATTTCTCTGAAAAAAAAGGGGCTTACGCATGTTTCGGCATGACCCAATTTACACACTGATGTTCATGAAAAAATGGTTTTCCAGGTTTGGTGTAGAAGAATTCAGGTGTTCTGTAGATTCTGACCACATCTCACTGAATCTCTTTGGGTTGAAATGTGATGCTGACTGCACCTAGATCTCCTTATCCAACATCAGTGCCCATCCTGAGCACAAATCTCCACAGACATGCTAAAATATTCAATGGGAAGCCTCATAGAAGAGTGATGGTTATTATAACAGCAAAGGGAGACTAAATCTGTATTGAGATGTTTAACAAACCTTGTGGATATGGGTTTCCAAAACTTTTGGCCATGCAGTGTATGCATGTGCCTTAAAGATTTTATACAGTGCACAGTGTCATAACGTCGTTTAGCTTTTTGTTTTCAGCTGACGTCATGGTATTAAGACTCAGCCAATCACACACCCAAATCAAAACAACTTGAAACAATATCCAGTACTCATTATCATATAAAGTGTAAGTACACATGAAAAAGTATAATTTCTTTTCTTGGAAAATGTCACACTTGCATAATTTGACCTGTAAACATGTGAACCTCAAAGTGATTGAATAATTATGATGATATTTATTTCACAACTGGACTATGTTCTTCAGTAGTAATAATAAGTTTTGCTTAATGTTTCTAAAAATAAAAAACTGTCAAAATCCGACATATTGTGAAATTTTGGATAAATACACTTGCTGTACTGTTCCTTGTGCCACTCATGAACAAGCCACTTCACATAATCATCCTGACATTTTACATTCTATATTTGTTGCACACACTTCCTCAACACTTTGAAGGTCACTTCCAAATTATCTTAAACCATGCAAATTGGACCGTTCATTCTCAGATTTAAAATGTAAAAAGTAGACCTTTAAATGCCTCTTGGTTCGCAAATTTATTCCACTTTTGAAACTTAAAGAGACCATACCTTTTATAAGCGTGTTGCATTGGCAGTTTTTACTGCAATACATGAAATTTAATATTGTAACCTTCAATAAATATTGGGATTCACTATTCTACCAGTAAATATACATACTGTACATACAAACTTTCGATTGATTTAGCTTATGGTGAAAAATGAGGTGGTCAGTTCATTTGTGACAATAATTCCTTTCTGAGTCCTGGAATATGGCCATGCTATCAGGGAAGAAAAACTACACTGATGGTATAACCTGGCCATTCAGTATATTCAGGTCACTGAATCAACCGACTTGATTTTATTCCCACATAATATTGCTGAGCCTAGACCTATCCAACTGAAGTAAACCCAAATCATAACATGGCTTGTGAGGCTTGTGCAGTGGGCACTGTGCATGATGGGTGCATTGGACTTATTTGCCTAGTGCATCCCATTGATGCTCATTCGGATTGAGATCTGGGAAATTTTTGAGCTGAATAAACATTCTTCAACTCTTTGCCTGGTGGGCTGTGGTGCACTGTTTTTTTTCATTTAAATATTTTTTATCATAGCAAATATTTAGTGTTTTTAGCAATTTTAGTAATTGTATTGTATTTCTCTTAGATCTGATAAGATGGGCTGGCCTTTGGTCCTGTGCAATGTCCTGTCACTAGTTTACTGGTATACAATTGTTAATCAGTGTTAATTAATTAACCTGGCAGTTGTGTTAATGTTGTGGCTGTATATAGTCTTGATGTGACCCGAACTATTTAAGATACCACTGGTGAATGATAATCTATCCATCCATCAATTGTCTATATTGTTTATCCTGTGTAGGATGGCATGGAGCCTGAAGCCTACCCCAGAGAACTCAAGGCAGAAGACGGGATACCCAAACTTACACCCCACACACTAGTTGGAAACACTAATTAGCCTACACCAATCAGCCTTCACTGCATGCGAAAACATACAAACTGCTTGCAAATGCACCAGAGGTGAGATTCAAACCTCAAACCCTGGAGATTTAACCACTAAGCCATACAGTAACCAGTGATTATGATGTAAAAACTATGGGATAAAATATGATTTGTTTTTAATTAAGCAAAATCATCTGAGAGGGATTGCTGTTGTGCTGGATATCTGCATGACTGTTATGTGGCTGTAGGCACGAGGGTGGAGCGGTATTTAAAAATAACATTTATTATCAACAGATTATTAATTAAATTAATTTAATTTGTTTGTTTATTTAACCAATTATATTGCTCCAGCAAAACATATCCTTCTATGACTGGGGGAAGTAATTGTGCATGATGGTGGAGCTGGAGACGATCAGTTAGTGACTGACAGTTAGTGTAATTTACAGGGGTGAATGTAGTTTTAAATGCTTACGAGTACTACGTAGCCAAAAGGTTAGGAGAATAAACCATTACGGTGGTGAACAGTCCTAGGAAACTTGTGAGATTTACACACAGACCAGAGGCAGGAATCTAAGCAGGAATCAGTGCTAACCATTACGCCTCCACGCAGCGGAAATTTTATTTAAGATGACAATGTTATCACATGCAGTATGTTTTCTTGTTGAAATTGCATTTGGGACTATCTTTGAATGTGGGCTTTGGCTGCTGCTCTCTCCTCAGTACTGCATACTGTACCGACCTTCTTTCACCCATGCTCGCAAAGTTAATTACAACTAGTGTAATTAACAGTTATTAGAACACTTGTGGCATGGAGTGATACATATAGTTAAATATCCCAGAGCTCTTACCATCTTTATCAACGCTCGTGGAAAGACTCATCCAACCAAATTACTTGGTCGAAACTAAGTGTAAATATATATTCTTCAACAAATACAAATTCCTTTTGAGCCATCAGCTATCCTGTACACACAGCCAAAACAGACAAACAGTCAGTCTGCTTAAAGATGCTGTTCAATTGATAATTTCAGTTCTTCTTTCATTCAGGTTTTGTGTGTCATAACAAACAGACAATCCTTATAGAGTCATGTTGTAAAGTTAAAAATACTAGCTGTTAAACAATCAACTTCATATGTGCAGTGTCACTGTCAATGGAAAGGTAGCAGCAGAAAAAAAAATGTCAGAATACTATTAAGAAATAAAGAATACCTAATAGGGCAAAACCCACAGATTGAATCTACAATTGTTTCATTTTCAGTATAAGAACAAACAATCATCAGTTTAGGCAAGAGTGACAATTAGGCAATTTGTACAACACAATGACTGACATACCTAAGGAGAAGAGGGAATGGTGTGGATAATGCTTTTGATTAAGGCGATTACTTGTTTGCTTGGTTAATACACAGTGCAATTTAATGTTAAGCCTTAATTTGTCACATAAACATTGCTGCACAGGAAAATTCTATGGCAGCCTGGAAGAATTGGGGCTTGAACCGCTGACCTTCCGAAATAAATCATAATGGTTGAGTTTAAACAACACATGACTGTCATTCAGTGCAATATTCTCCTTTTTTCCCTTCATCTTTTTGTTTTAGGGTAGCCAGACATTAAAAAGCTATCACTTTACCTCCCCTTGAGATATGTACAAAAAGAAAGCATATTTTAGCTTTCAAATTCAGAAAACATCAAGATTTAACCACTAGAAGAGTTTTCCTAGTCCACTATATATTAATACAAAGAGAATTTTGGTGGCACAGTACTCCTATTGTTCCTTCTAAGTTCAGACAGCCATCATTTCATCACGTCTTTCATAACATCCTGAGCCTCGCCATGTGAGTTTGAATATTTCATGGCAGACTGATGGATTCCTAATCTTAGCCCCAAGCCAGCATTTTGTCACAGCCATATTTTCAGACTATATAGTTCTTCCTTTTCTTTTTATCTCTGTGTTTGACACTGATTTCTTCAAAGCGACCTTACTTATTTGCTGTTCAACACCAATTTTTTTTAATGTTACTGTCTCTTCTGCATTCATACACAAAATGTATCATGTACCAGTGCATATGTTGGGTTGCACAAAAGGCCTATTTGTTTATTATGAATGTGCGAGTGTATATTTTGCGGGAAAAAAAAACCCTAACCATTTCATAAGGAGAAATGACTTGATCTGTGTTAAGAACTGTCTAACACATTATTAAAATTTGTAAGGACTGTGCCCAACCTTCAACTTCATGGAAGAAATGTGGTCAGGGAAATTTAAACACTTAGTAAAGTGTTTTGACAGTTAGCTATGTTTAATAATGATAGTAAGCATATTTCTACATGCGCAGCATAACAAGTTACAGGTTTGTGACTAAACAGGCAGTGTGGCCATAAGTACCCCACACACCCCCTCTTTTAAGCCTAAGAAGTCACTTTGAAGCATTGAAAAAAGGGCACAGCTGAGTACAAAGTGATGGGAGAATCAGGGTAAGAAGGGCAGTCTTATGATCTTGGATTGCTTCAGTTGATCAGGCCTAGGTTCAGCAATGCTATGTGGGAATAAAATAAAGTCAGCTGTGTATGGATGAACAAGCCCCAGAATGGGCCATCAATCTAGTACATTCCAGAACCCCTCAAGCATGGCGCCATCTTGCTAATCTTACAGTATCTGTCCTTTGAGACAAGGCAGCATCTCTAAGGGCGTTTTCACACTGGGGTCCGGGAACCGTTTCCGAGGACATTTGGCCTCGAACCAGTTGATTTTTGTCTCTGTTTTGTGAGAATGCAATCGTTCCAAATCGTTCCATGCTCGGAAACGAATCCCTGGACCGATTGCAGAGGTGGTCTCACGAACGATCCATGCATTCCCGAGCACGGAAGGCAGGACATAAGCACTCGCTCGTGCTCAAAAAAGGAAGTGACATAATTACAGTTCGATTCCGTACACAACCGGACCGAACCGGACAGCGTGGAGCCTGGTCCAGCAGAGAGCCTGCGAGTGAGTGGTAAGTTAATATTAAATACTATTAACTCCTGTTATTAATGCTGTTAAAGAGAGTCTCATATTATCACCACATCTCCAGTTAATTGTCTGTGGATCTTGTGGTGACATTTAAATACATATAATAAGATATACAGGATGATCCTTTCACTTTAGCTCACAAAGTTAACTTCGAATGCTCCTCATGTCTGCTCACTTTAAGGCCCTGATCATTTCCCTGATCTAAAGAGCAGAATGTGATGAACTCAAGTGTTGTGCTTATGTAGCTATTAGAGTTACAGCTACTTTACTCTTTAATCATATTCTATGTATAACCTTCATGTATATACTCCAACACAGATCCGAGACACTTATAAAACTGAGACGCTGATGAGCCACATAAGCTCCACACACAATTTCAGGTTATCTGTGATTGCTGTGACAAAATTTAAATGTTGGAAAATTGTAATTTGTACAAGCTGTTACGGTTGCAACTTTCAGCTAATTTCTTGCTTTTATACTTTCTTGCAGAGAGGCACTGGAGGAAACACAGACTGAGACCTCTGACAGTAGCACAAGACCAGCTAACAATAGAAGAAAGAGACCAAACCTGACGTGCACAAGCAGGAGACTCATAATGCCTGTATGAAATCTCAAATTTAGATGGAGAAGCGCTGACTACAGATACAGAGGAAGAAACATCAAGAGATCGAATAGGACGTTGATGCAGACGATGGACCAACTGTTGTCTTAATTTCATTAACACACACCCTCTGGCTATGCAAGTACAAGTAAATATAAAAATATGCTACATTTTAATGTTTATACTTTTCTCCTATTTGACACCTACTTTTGTTACAAAATTTACTTTTATTATATTTAAATTTAATAATGTTTAATAAAACACTTTGCGCTCTATCCAGTACTTTGTCTCTATTCCAAATCCCCCACACTCATCTTACAGTATACATTTATTTTTACATTTACAAAAATACAATAAACACGGCACACAAAACATATTAAACACTAAACATTGATGCATGGTGAGGTTTTAAATTTAATAGTTTCAGCACCTCAACTAAGTTTGAAAAACTACACATAGCAAGGTAAGGAAAAAAAAACAGCACAAGCATCTCTTGTAGGAATGTTCTCTTCTTAATAGGAGTATCTAGTAGCCATTCCTGGTCACAAGGACATGCTGCCATCTCACACCAGCCCTCTCTTGAACTCAGATGATCCTGAGGAGAACAGAACAGATATTTATTATTTATTATATGTATCTATGCTATTTGTTGAACTTTATTCTAGCAGGCATTATATTTATTTGTAGCATTTCTTGCATTATATTTATTCATTGTTTACATCTGTGATTAATTCACATTGTACATAAACACTTTATTTTTATGATAGAAAAGTAAAATTTTAAATTAAATAACGCTCATGTGCTATGACTAAAGAAAGTAATGTTTAATGAGCACTTTATTTCAATTAGACTAAAAATCAGAAGAGAATGTAGACAAGCACCTGATTCCTCACCTTACAGAGTAGAGTTGTAAAGTCATTCCTCAGTGCCTCGTGTAGTGTCCGTGCAGCGTGCGCTCATTTCACCCTCTGAGCCGTGCGATAGATGTGTCAGTAAGCATGTTGTTTAGAGCGCCGTTGTTTTTGTCACAAAAAATAAAAATATCCACACGGAGGATTAACAGGTGTCACATAGTTCATGACCTGAGTGGCCGTTTCTTCTCCTTTCTTGTTTTTTTTCTGACGAAAAACAAACCAACTACGTCTCAACCGCCACCTACTGTTTCCGGTTGTGTAAATACGCAAGTGTGCCCGGGATCGAAACCGTTGTTACAGTGTGAACGCCGACCTGCGGAGGGATTGGGGAGGGGGAGAAATCGTGCTCAGGTACAGAATGGAACAGATCGTTACCAGTGTGAAAAAACCCTAACATGAAGAAGTGGGAAACTTAACCAAGCTTGGGAAAGACTGCTGCACCTGGAGCCATAAAAGTCCAGTTGACCTCGACTACAATGGTGTAAATTGGCCATCTGATAAACAAAGGAGGCAGATTTATACCTAAGAGTAGGCGAAAGACTAACTCAGATCATTGGTACTCTTGTTGACCTCCAGAACACATGCCTTTCCATGACCAAAGAGGCATACGGCATAGACACTATTCCAGACCATCTTTAAAGCGCGCCAGTAGGGCAAAACTTTTAAATATATTTACTCAGCATGTTTGATGCCTGTATGTATGTCTGATTATTCTGCATAACTTAAAAGGTGTAATCAGCATTTATAAACCCTTTTTAACTAGATAAAGGTATGAATGAGTGTGCAAGATATCTGATATCAATCGAGAGCTTGTTTTATTCAAAGAACAGTGGTGAACATGAAAAATTGGTAACATGAACAGAGCTCAAGCAAAATGAGCTCTGTTCACGTGACAGCCGAAAATCCGGGCTAACGTATGCACAAAAGGGGGAACCACGTGAGGCCGCAACCACATCCAACCAATAGACCAATCACCCTTGGGACGGACTGACACAAAGGATCAAAACCCAGTGTCCGAGCACGTCTAAAATGCCCGTTCTTTGTCATGGTTGTCTGAAGGAAGCAAGCTCGCTGCTCGTTCTTCCGCCCTTGCTGGCGCTATGACGCCTTTGCTGGCAGCCTCCGCTCTTTGAGAACTCCACTCTGAGAAACTTTGTGCCAGAACTCCACAGTCCTGCAATGAAGAAACCCTCAGAAGAAGTTCCAGAGCGCCATCGGTAACCAGGCAACCAACCTCTCACCGAAGGGCTTTCCCGAAAGATGTACCTATCAGCAACGCCGTGATTCCCTTCGCAGGAGGCGAACCACAGGTTGAGAACGAAATGTAACACAAGTAAACAAACAAAGCTGCATACCTTACTGAAAATTGGTGCTCGTTTCATAACTAAACCGTAAGATTAAACCCAAGCCACTGCATTTTGTGACTTTCTTTGATCTAGTAAACAGTACTAGATGAACTTCATTAACTTTGTAGCGTAGTGTAATGTATCGTAGATAAGTCAAATTAATTCTTGTTCCTTTATAAAAAACTGTTATCTTGGTGATGTATTTTATAGTCTAAACATTTTCCCAGATCTTATGTTACCTTGCTCATAATTGATAAATACCAGACTTTGTATTATTCTCGCTGGCCGCGGGATAAACAGGATTGGAAAGATACACTAAATTGTGCTATACGGTGGACGGATAGTATATAAAGTATATGATATAAATTTTAATTCAGTTAATCAAATTAACCCGAATCGTTAAAGATTTGATATACCTCTGACTCAAAGCTAAAACACTACATAATGAAGGTCATTTTTGGTCTACTTTATTGTAAACCCTACATATTAATGGTGGAGAATGCATTAGGCATTTTGTCCACATTAAAATGTTTACATTATTTAAAACCCTACAACCTTAATGTACTGAATTTACCAAATTCAAATACATCTATAAATTTTTTTCTTCCCAGTATTTAAGCTATTTAAGCTGTGAAGGTGTGGTTCTGAGAGCTTGAGGATTTTCACAACTCAAAACCACACTGCACACCATAACCAAAGCTAAAGGCATCAGTGAGATATTGGACTTTGCGACATACATATGTGTACTATATATCTAAGGTACTGCTAATCGTGATTTTTTTTAAAGCTGGTAACTCTAAATTAACTTCTCTGCTGCAAAGGTAGGTTTTGGTCTTGCTTTTCTGGGATAGTCTTCATGAGAGAAAGTTTTATCATGGTGCTTGGTTTTGCAAGTACATTGCTATTTAAAGATAGCTGACCTTCATATCTCAAAATGATGTTGTGTTGTGGTTGCTTAATTACCAAATTGCATATGTGTTATATTTAATAGTTTTATATATTTAAATTAGCCTAAAATTCTCCTCCTCGGAACATGACCCAAAAACCGCCATCCCAAGCTGCCGCTATCAGCTAAACCAGCCTCAGTTTTGCTCAGTCTATGGTTGCAGATCTCGCATACTGTATGTTAAAAGTTGTTTATTACTGTATGTTAAATGTTTCCCAAAAAGTATCATCCGAACAAAACTGCGGTGAACAGGGGGCTCCACCTAAAGAATGATAATGAATTTCTTTTTTTGTGCCACACAATTGTGCAGAAACAAATCTCTCTGGAGTGATTTTAAGTGAAAACGGCTGACACGTACGAACCAGAGGCCAAGAAACAACAAGAGGGGAAACCCCTGAAGGAGAATCATCAAGTGTTATTATAGAAGGGGATTTTCCTTCCAAAAACGAATCTCCTCCCCAGCCATCTTCCTCTCCTCCGTTCCTTCACATCAGTGAGTCTCCCTTAGACAGGTGTGTGAACATACATGTACATGTAAGTTTTTAAGTTAAATATTTTTTAATGCTGTTTTATTTTTGTATAATTAAGTCTTTTCCATACTTTGTTTTCTATTTTGTGATATAAACAAAATAAATAAAAACTTAATATAGTTCATAGTGATGGGGAATGAATTAATTCTATTTATAAGTATTCCTATGGAAAAAACTGAATCAATGTTCGACCAAAGTGGGTTATAAACAGAACCTAGAAATGAATTAGGTTTGTGAACTGGGGGTTCCACTGTACACACACACACACACACACACACACACACACACACACACACACACACACACACACACACACACACACACACATATACATATATGGACCGTTGGACTATTGATTGGATTTATAGTCTGCTAATCTGTCGGAGATTTCTGGATTTCTTTTGGCCTGCTTCCTGATTGTACCCGTGTACCTGACCTTGCCTGTTCTGTACCTGGTCTCAGCCAGCCCCTTTTCGTGTGCCTTCTTGGTCAACTCACATGCTGGTGCCTTCTGCCTCAGCTCCATTTGCATCCTGCCTTTATACCTGATCACTGTGAGCTTATCCAGTTCCCTCAAAGCCCCATTTGGATCCTTTTCTGCGAAGCATTACTTCCTCAGATAAGTGTGAGTTCTAAGTAGCCAGTGGTGCAACTCATCATTATGGTACTACGTGACTGGAAAATTTTTTCAAGTTCCAATACAAGTAAAGTGTTTCTCAGCATCAAGAAAATTATTAATTCATTTTGATAAGACTGATATATGATCGCTCAAGGCAATCATTCAAGTTACAGATTTGTAAGGGGTGTCAAAGTTAGAAAGTAATTATTCATTAATTTTCATAAATGATGTTCTAAAATACAAGTACTGACAGATAAGTCAATCAGCACAGATATCAGACCATTTATGAACAAATATCAGAACATCGATCAGGATGGCTGTGTGATGATGATGATGATGATGATGATGATGATGATGATGATGATGATTAACAGTCTGGGATATGTTGGCATCGATAACTTAAGTCCTTTGTAATAAAGGAATTCATAACGGAATAAGACAGAACATACTGTATATAATAGAGTAGAAGTTACCTGTTATACACTAACACAACAGCACAGTCCAAAGTGTGATATTCTGCTAATACAACAATACTTTTCCAACAATTATAAACTTTCATGTCTAAAGGAAAGTCACATCACACTTTTTAACTGTTAATATTTAAAGTTATTGTTGTGAAATGTTCCTATTACTGCTAACAAATTAGCTTACTGTTACTTTAATAGCATTTTCTTTTCTCTCTGTTGAAGTTAATGAGACCAAAAACATAATGTGTCATTCTACCATAAAACTTTATAGAATAAATTTATCTGTCCTGAAAATTGCAGAGAAGGACTAAGACTGTTATAAAGCGCTGACACAGCAAAACCCTTTTCAGTAATTTTGTCTTTTCTTATTTTATTGTTCTTAAACAAGAATAAGTCTTAATTCATGTGGACCACCAGTTTCACAAGTCCTGTCAATGAGTTGTTGCTATAGAAGCAATAAAAAAAAAACATGTTACAATGAGTACATTAATATAAACCTAACGTTCATGTCATAGCCATAGTTTTTTAATTACACCATACTGTGGTATTCAGGATGAGATGAAGGCGTTGTTCAACATCAAGAATTCACAATTTGGTCACTGTGCTGTGTTTAATTATCTCAATAATTCAAGGTCAGACATACTGGTGATTTCAATTACTTTGCATAATAGATCTTGTAATGTAATATTTGCCCAACATGACATGTGTTTAATTCTGAAAATTGACAGATTTTTTTTTTTTGTGATGGATATAAAGTTTATAATAATGAGCTATTAATAAGCTACTAACAGAAGGCAACCTAATGCTGGATTTAATTGAATTTGTGTAACACACACATGTATCCTATTTCAAGAAGTCAGTTGCATGCTGCGTGAAATCTATATGCATAAACAGAAAGGGGTAGGTGTTTGTGTACATAAAACACAAGAAGGAATGTGAGGTGACAGAGACATTGCTGCGAGAGATATGGTCTGTTCTTAAAGAATAATGTGTGAAATAAACACGGTGAAGCGTGTGACATGGTTGTGCTATTGTGTGGGTGAGTGATCTACAACTCGACTCAACCTTGCATCTAGTGGAGAAACAGCCAACACAAACAACTGTAGGTCCTTTTTTTTTTCTAGCAGGACAGGCATGTCTCAGAATAAAATGCATTTCAGTTGTTTTGGAATTTTTCACCCAGGAACTATAAAAGCTGTCCCGTTTTAGCTTGAAAACAATAATTCCTAGTTCTATTTAAATTTTTGTAGAATTTGCTAAACTACACTGTATGTATGAAATGACAGCTCTCTTCCTGCACTGAGTTGGTGTGTGTCACTAGTTGTGTTTATGCTGTCTGTTTTGAAAGCTTTTTTATTTTATTTTTTTTACACAGGCCATAGCCAAAGTCTGAATATGGAATTTGGATAGTCTATGAAAGTTCTTCTAGGTAAACAAAAGTGAAATAAATTCCCAAAGTTTTATATAGTCATATATAGGAGATAACTTTCCCGATTGCTGAAGTTAAACCATTTTCAAGTTTACTTTGTTTCAGTTTTGTTTTTAGAAATTTTTTTTTTGACATTATAGCAATTAACGATATGGGTGAGCTTGTGTGTATTGTGTATTCATGTGTCAGATTTTGTTAATTGCTCATGTCCTGTTCCCATGTAGTTTTAAGCCTCTAGCCACCTCCATCTTCCAAATCCGTCACTGACTCTCTGTTATTTACACACCGAAATAAAAGAAACAATGTTCTGTCAGCAATAATACTCCTCAGAGAGGTAAGGTAATCAGAGGAGAAAAAAGATAAAAGAAGTAAATTCCCTAAAGCTAATTACTCACAATGCTTGCGTTATGAACAAAATGTACTGAGATACAACAGTGCCACTCCCTGGTGGGAGAGGTGGAGGAGGTGGTGGAGCTAGAATAGATGGTGGAGGTGGGGGTAATTTGGGAGTTTGAGAATGTGCTCGATAAGGAGATATCCTGGCTGGCTTTGTGTTTATGTAAATAAAAAAAAAATAATAATAAAAAAAAAGATTTCAGACTGACTGAACACAAAGTGATTAATGGGCATGGTTTAAGCAAAAAAAAGCAAGTTAGCCTCATGGAGTGTGTATTATATTACTGATATAATGCATCTCAGTTTGCCAACAGAGCTGCAGATCCTGTCACTAGGAAATCCACACTTCTCTCCGTGGGGTTGAAATTTCTATGCATATGAGTTATATTTACTAAATGAGGATGTGGTCGGGATAAAATAGGATAGTGTGTATGTGGGTGTGTGTGTAAGAGAGAGAGAGAAAGAGAGAATAGTGAAATGTTGATTTAGACTGATCTTTCTTTTCTGTCATTGTGACATGAGCAAAAAATTCATTTTAAGCACTTTTAAAAGACTCTTCTGTCCCGTTTCTAAAGTCCGTCCCTTTTCTCTCACTCTGATCCTACATCTAATTCTTCCGTTTGCCCCAACATTGCCTCATCTGCTTAAGGAAGGTGGAATGTTTAGAGTTTTTTTTTTTTAATTAGTACATTCATTTAGCAATCCTGAGTTAACTTTTCCAAAACATTTTACACAGTTAGCACCACAGCACTCTATGGGTCTATGAACTGTGGATTAGTGTTCATTGCTATGAAGGAAAAAAGACATGTAGCTAATCTTTCAAACTTATCAAATCCTACTCTCCTTCCATGAATCACATTTCTCATCCTATTTTCAAAACTATTCGAAACTATTCATAGTGTGTATCATTGCTGTCTCACCACTCGAGCATCTATAGTTCAACCCTGAGCTTAAGATGACCTCTTTGTGGGGTTCTGCTTACTGTGGATGTTCTTCTCATGATTCTGTTTGTTGCCTCAAACTTCTCTGGTTACCTCCCACCTTTTAAAACATTTCACTTTGTGAACTGGTGACTTCATTCATTGTGACCCTGAACAAGATGAAGCACTTACAAAAAATGTAAGAATGATTGAACATGGACACAATCTCAGAGAGAGAAGCCTTGAACTTAAAAGTAATGCATTGGATTTAAGTGATTGAAGACAAAACTGCATTTATGTTTATGTGTGAATAATGTTCCTGCTATTTAAAAAAAAAATATATAAACATGTACACACACATTTATCGAGACTATGTTCACATTTATGAACATTTTCATACAGTTAGCTTCACCATCACACAGCTGAGTACAGTAGTTAACTTCATCTCCAGAAAGCACTAATGTAGATGGAATAACAGTGTGTGTGTGTGTGTGTGTGTGTGTGTGTGTGTGTGTGTGTGTGTGTGTTTGTGTGTTTGTGTGTGTGTGTATACAGGTGCTGATGTGTTTTGGCTATATCTAAATGCAGGCTTTATTGTGTATTTTTACCTTTGAATTAAATCCTAATGCTGTCATGGCCTTCTTTTCATTTTCTGAAGTCACAATAGCATTCAAATGGTAATGTGTGGTTAATATAAACAGGTTTGGCCAGAGGTCTCTGTTTTCCATTAACAGCTAGCCATTACGTTAATTTCCGTTGTGACAATATGGTCTAGTGGCGCTAGAGACACTCTATTATTATGTCATTGTTACAGGCTTACTTTAAGTGGCAAGCAACACACCATTTTATTACTAAACACGTTTGCTTGGTGGTAGTGTCTCAATCAAACAAACTAAACACTAATGGACAACTCTAAGTGCATCTGTAGGAAAGAGTTTTCTATAGGTCACCTACATCATAACGGCCCTCCTCTATGTTGCAAGAGCACCACTCTTAAATAAAAATGAACAAAGCAACAGGAATAAAGATGCCCCACAAAAGTACAAGCAAGATGGCATAATTCAAGGTAATAAATCAAAGATTGCTTTTTATCTCTCAGAAATGTAAATACTTAAATGACAACTCATTTCTTTTGTTATATATATACATATTTATGAATAATTTGTCATACACTGTTAAAATAATTTGTAGGTGTTACCTTGAAAAATAATTACATTCATTATTAGTTTTATTTTAAAATTCAGATATTTAATAGTAGATTCCTTGACCCTAATTCCTGCCATAATGATACATATTTTAATTGCAAGGCTGTGGTGATGGCACAATGAAGGGTTAAATTGGTATTTGGCAAGTGATAAAGCCCAACTTCCGTTATGAGTGCCAACGATGTGTTAGCAATACAATGTATGTGCTGTTAAACATATTATGTGTTTTTATGTCCCAACACATATATTGGAACTGTGAAAAACAGTTTTGTTCCTAAGGAATTAAAATGAGTCCACGATTGTTAGAAAGCTATAATAGATTATACATAGAGTAATGCAAAAAAAAAAAAAAAAATGCATACACATTTCAGGAAAAGTATGATGTATATTATATTCATATAATATTAATAATATTTTCATATTATTATCAGGTAATGTATAGCAATAAATTTAGTATCAAAATATTTATACAAGTATGTATTTATATATACAAGTTAATTTATACAGTACAGACCAAAAGTTTGGACACACCTTCTCATTCAAAGAGTTCTCTTTATTGTGTTCTTTATTGTGTTCTTTAGCCCAAACAAGTCTCTTCTGCTTGTTGCCTGTCCTTAGCAGTGGTTTCCTAGCAGATCTTCTACCATGAAGGCCTGATTCACACAGTCTCCTCTTAACAGTTGTTCTAGAGATGTGTCTGCTGCTAGAACTCTGTGTGGCATTGACCTGCTCTCTGATCTGAGCTGCTGTTAACCTGCGATTTCTGAGGCTGGTGACTCGGATGAACTTCTCCTCCGCAGCAGAGGTGACTCTTGGTCTTCCTTTCCTGGGGCGGTCCGCATGTGAGCCAGTTTCTTTGTAGCGCTTGATGGTTTTTGTGACTGCACTTGGGGACACTTTCAAAGTTTTCCCAATTTTTTCGGACTGACTTCTTAAAGTAATGATGGCCACTCGTTTTTCTTTACTTAGCTGCTTTTTTCTTGCCATAATACAAATTCTAACTCTTAAATGAAAATGTGTCCAAACTTTTGGTCTGTACTGTATATATTGCCAAAAATATTTGCTTGTCTCCTTTAACATGTATATGAACTTAAGTAACATCCAATGTTTCATCCATAGGGTTTTAGATGAGTGTGGCCCCGCCACTTAGCAGCTATAACAGCTTCAATTTTTCTGGGAAGGATTTCCAC
>JAAGKR010000070.1:27500-45000 GCA_011419295.1 Clarias macrocephalus
TTACTTTGTGCTTCCTCATGCATAATGCTTTAGTCAAAACCTTTATAATTGTTCTACCATCATCAATCAGTGAAGTTTGGCCCATAATCTGTTAACTACTAATACCCCTATTTCATCTACGCGGTTTTGTGCGGGGTGGCCGTAAGTACTGTTCATCATGATTCACCGCGAGTTTTGGCGCTGTGATTAGGCTTTCATCTTTCCGCGCGTCGGTCCTCGCATAGTCAAACCACATAGGTGAGATAGGGGTATAACAGCAGGAATAACAGAGGGGGACGGGTTATCGGAGGCGGGGCTTGTAGGACAACTTCCCCTCTCTCTCTCTCTCACACACACACACACACACACACACACACACACACACACACACACACACACACACACACACACACTAATGGATTGGGAATGACTGCTGTCTGGATCATGGATTACATAAATTGTCTGAATAACGGATTACATTTTTGAAAAAGTAACTAAGTAACTAAGTACTTGAATGGCGGACCTAATGCGTTAGATTACTTGTTACATCAAAAAAGTAATCCAAGTACTCTAACGCGTTACTTTGTAACGCGTTACACCCAACACCGAAGAGAACATATAAGTAAAGAAGAGAGTAGGCCTCTGCGTTCACATCACAAACCTGTCATGGTCTTATCACATCGACACCATGGTGAAAATGGCCCGGCAGCGTCTATACAACCTCAGACTCTTGAGAGACTTCCCTCTCTAAGGTGCTTAGTTTACTCCTGCACCATAGAGAGCATCCTGATGGGAAACATTTCACCCTGGTTTGGAAACAGCACCAGGTGGTGCAATCAGCTAAGCACATCATTTGTACCAAGCTCCCTGACCTGCACTCAATCTACAGCAAGCAGTGCTGGACTAAGGTCAGAAACATAGTAAAGGACCTCAACCACCCCGACAATGGACTGTTCTCTGTTGCGGTTAGGAAGCGATTCCACTCCCTGAAGACCAACACAGAGAGACTGAGAAAAAGCTTGTTTCCATATAGAACAAATTGGACTTGCTATGTTTTCTTCACATGTGTTGGAGCACACCAAAATCCCAACCACACTGAGATTTGCACATTGCACAGGACACATACAGTATATTGCATACTTCTGTTTATATTTACACATAAACAAGGACAATACAGGTTATACAGTTTATTTATACACTTCATACTTTTACAGTATTGTAACTGTACAGTACATACATTTTTATTTACACTCCTGATCAAAAGTTTGGGATCACTTGCATTTCTTTGTTTCTACATTCTACAACAATACTGGAGATTTCAAAACTAAGAAATATGACATATGGAATTAGTTAATTATGTAACAACAATAGTCAGCTGTTATTTTAAGACATGGAAGTCAGTCTTTCTGAAATAGTTCTTGTAAAAACAGTATTGTTAAGTGCATTTGCAAAACCCATCAAGCACCATGATGAAACTGGCTCTCATGAAGACCTTCCCAGGAAAACCGAATCTTACCTCTCCTGCAGAGAAGTTCATTTAGAGTTACCAGCCTTAAAAATCATTAAAAAGCCATTATGAGGGCTTTACAGATCATGGGTTGCAGACAAATCTCAAAAATAACTTTTCAGAGAAGATTATTGCATATTTTGGGTGCCTTCAGCATTGCTTTACAATGTATGAATAAATAAAAATCAGGAATGACCATGGAGTTTAAGAGTGACCCCAAATTTTGAGTGGTAGTATATTTCTATTTTATACTTTATTTTATTGTAACAAATTACTACATATAGCATATTGTATATTGTACATTCTTTTCTATTGGCATTTGCCTCTTGTATTTCCTTTTTTAGGTCACAAATAGTCATGAGAGCATTTCACTGCATATCATACTGTGTATGGTTGTGTATGTGATGAATAAAAAATGTGAATTAAAGTCATGGTAGCTGGTTTTTTTTTTTTTTTTTTTTGAGATATCCAGGTTTCACTTAATACCAGAAAGTCAAGAGAGTAATGGTAAGTGATGGCTGAGATAAAATCAGATTTCTTTACAGCAGACTGGCAGTTCCAGAGTCCACTTACCACACCTGTTTGAGACTAACAATAGTAGAGGGTAGATGAGATTTCTAAAAGCATCTGATTTGCAAAGTAGATCGCTTGGTCTGTGAGAAGTCACAGCAGGGAGATCTTTGAGGCACAGGTTTTCAGCCTACTCAGGACTGATGTCAGCGGTTTTGAACTGAGAATATGCAGAATACAATTACTATGTATATTAAATAGGCCCCTTTCATGCAGCCTGTTCAGGGTAGGAATATTGTGAAACCATTGTGCTTCAGCATTTTATATGAAAGGAACAGAGGAACAAGGGCAGAATTGTGGACCTGTTGTTAAGCAGCCATGTTTATACGCTGGCATTTAAGTGTAAGAGTGTAAGTATGGATTATTAAATAATGTAGCACCAGAGAATGACAATTAAGACAAATTTTGTTTACGCATGCCATCACCACCACAACAAGCATGCAAACACAACATAGATCTCTATGCATTAGATCTGATGATGTACTGTATATCTCAGATCTATAAAACATGCATGAATGGATGCATAATGCTTTATAGTGTTTTAGTTGAAAATGCATACAGTATTTATGCAATTTGCACACCTGCATTAGGGCGGTGGAGAGGTGTCACAGGAGCATGTTGAATGTGGAAACGCTCTGATTTTTTATACAAAAAGAATTATAGCAGTATCGTTTTTGGTTATGATTCTTTTCACTGGCACTTAAATTGAGATATGCAAATGGGATTGTCAGCTCACCTGCCAATTGTAAAGGGTTATCTGAAAAATCCGATCAGATTTGATGTGATCTGAGCCAAGCCAATCTTTTAATTTTGGATTGAATTGAAAATATGCATACTGTACTGGGCTCATTCAGGTGTAGAAAAATTATCATTCAAGATGTAAAAATACAGTTCTCTGATTGATCACAATAATGTGGCTTTGTTTACGGTTGATTAGCTTGGTTGTACTTTCTGTTGAGTACTGAAAGAGGAGCAAATCCTAGAGTGCAAAGGTGTGACTTTTTTTCCTTTCGGTTATTTAAGTGCCTCATCATTACGAAATGGCAGGGAATTGGAAAGACAGTGAAGCCCGAACAGATCACTGCATTTGGTAAATGTGTAATGGCTAGCACCCCGACACACAGTGCATCCACTATTTTATGGGTTAAAATCAATCTTATGTACAGTAAATTCAACATGTCTGAGTCTATAATGCTGCACACTCTTAGAAAGTGCACACGGAGACAGCTTTGTACTGAATTCATGGGTTCTTTGTGAATTATCTACATTAGATGCTTGATTGGATTAAGATCTGGGAATTTGGAGGCCCAGTCAACATCTTTAAATCCATGTTCTTCAAACCACTCCTGATTTTCTTTTTTCAGTGCATCTGGCCAAGTCATCTTGCTAAATGGGGCCACTGCTTTAGAATAGCATTGTCATTAAGGAATGTACTTGGTCATCAAAAAAGTTTAGGTAGGTGGTATGTGTCAAAGAGACAGACACATGAGTCCCATCATCCAGGAGAACACTGCTTAGAGAAGCACACTGCCTCTACCAGCACTCTGTTGTCATCTCCTTGTTAGGTAAGTGACAGACACACAGACACAGACCTGGCTGTCCAACTCATGTAAAAGAAAACAAGTCTCATTAGACCAGGCTAAATTCTTCAATTGCTCCATGGTCCAGTTCTGATGCTCATGTGACATCATAATTGCTTTGAGTGGTAGACAGGGGTCTGCAAGGACACTCTGATCAGCTTGCAGCTGCAAAGCCCCATATGCAGCAAACTGTGATGCACTGTTTGTTCAGATACATTTCTATCTTAGCCAGCCTTATTGTGTAGCCTGCAAAAATTCCTCTGTCAGATGGTATCCCATGGGTTAGCCTTCACACCCATATGGCTCAATGGGCCTTGAGGCCCTATGACCCTGTTTTCACTCAGGGGCCCAGGGGCTTATTTTAGGGATTTTTAAATCATTCATAACAGTATCTGGGAAAATGAATAATAATAAAGAGAAAACAAGGGCAGGACGGCCTATTATATTTTGCTGCCTGAATCCACAACAGTCCTTAGAACCACCTCATTTTCCAATTTTATTTAAATGTTATTCATTATTTCTCAAGTAACTGTCTTTCCTTATAAAACATTAATATACTTATAATTTTTCACAAAAGACACAAATTAAATTTAGAGTAGGTGTATCATAGATAAACACAAATGTAACGACGTTTAAGGAAGTGCAGAGAAAGTGAAAGCTATTCTCACCTTTCAATTTTGTTAATATGATTAGAATGTTAAATTTTTATAGGGATCACTTGAATAATAAATGATATAATAAAAAATTTACAGCTTTCAGAATTTTTATCCTCAATAAATGAACTCCGCTTATTGAACAGTACCCTGTAATGGAAAAAAGATTTTCACAATTACAGTACTGTAAAATTTGCATAATTATTAATCAACAAGACATATGTTCCTTAGAGCCCCTAGAGACTTTTTAAAGGTGTAAGGTAAAGTCTTCTAAACCAGATTAGCTCTAATCTTACAATTCTTCCTTCCTCATGCATCTCTCACGTTTCTTCTCTGCTGTCTTCTCTGTCTCTCTCTCTCTCTCTCTCTCACACACACACACTCACACACACACACACACACACACACACACACACACACACACACACACACACACACACACACACACACACACACACACACACACACACACACACACACACACACACACACACTCACTTTGTTCTTCATTTAGCCCCTCCTTTGTCTGCTGAAATGAATTGCAGATGTGGCCAAAGAAACCAGGGCGAAGTCAATAATTTAGGGAGCACAGGCTAATTTTAATCCATCTTGGTGAAATGTGCATACAAAGTGTCAAAGTTGGGACATGGCAAGGATCTGTCATGTGATTCATGTTCTCAAGGGAAAATTAATTTTAAAGACACATCATAATATAGATTTATAGACTTTAAAGAAGTCTCTTGGACTACTTGGGCAGGCTGTGTGTCAGTGACTGAAACTGAGGAAAGGATGGAGGGAGAGGGTCAATTTGTCTTTGGTTGAGATGACTCCCTTGGTTTTCTAGACTGATGATGACTGGAAGAGGCTGTCGCAGTGTCTTCCATTTTGCCCTACAGATATAGTCTCGGTAATGCATATTTTCAAGGACGTTAATCAGCCAACCATTTAGAAAAGTTAGGACTTATTAGGGTTAAAGCTAAGGATTGTATCATAAAACTAATAAAAGCTACACACTTCAATCACATTGCAATCATGTAATGAACAAAATACTGAGTGTGATTTAAATAAAACTAGAAAAGTTAAAGCTTTAAAACCAGCTCCATGGTACAGAGTGCTACAAGGCTCCATAATCATCTATGAAGAAACTCACCATGGTGTAAGGTGATTAATAGAGGTTATCTCCAGCTTTGGAGGACAGGATAACTGATCCAACAATGGTCACAAGCTGCTAATGGGATTGCTCTATATGATTGGACATGTATTGGGTGAGAAGTAAAAAGAGACAGTATGAAGTCTTCTATTATTAACAAAATACTGCAACCTGTTTAAATATATGGCTTTGGAAAGACTCAGCATGTGTGCTCACAAGGAGGTATCCATATGTCTCTAATGGCCAATGGCTGGTAGTTAGAATCTTAAGCAGTTACCAACAGTTAATAATCATTCTATTATGTTTCCTTTTATATTTGGAGATGAAAAACACTGAATTCGGGTAACCTGTACAAAATTGTGTTTCACTATTATCAGCTAAAAACAGCAATCTGTGACTATAGAAGAAAACTAAATTGAACAGATAAACAATGTTTATTTTCCTTTTTCTAATTTTCAACTTCTCAGTTTGGTGAATCTATGCCCACTGCAGCCTCAGATTCCTATTCTTTTGCCACTTCGCAAAAGTGGAACCTGATGTGGACTTGCTGTTGTTATAGCCCACCTTCCATAAACTTTGACATGAATCCTTAAATGCTTTTCTGCTCTTCACACTCTGTCCAAACTCCAGAGACTGTTGTAAAAATCCAAGGAGATCAACAGTTTCTAAAATACTTAAGCCAGCCCATCCTGCACCAACATATTTTTTTGCATTGTGATGTGTAACTGAAGCTCTTGACCTATACCTGCATGATTTTATGAACTATAGTGCTCCTACATGACAGTCTGATTGGATATTTGCATGAACGATACAGTACAGGTGTTTCTATTATAGTGAAAGGTTAATGTATATGGCCATAAGTACAAATAATGCTGAAATACAGTGGAATGCCCCGGGGTACGACCAAATCAGTTTCAAATCGGTTTCCAAAAAAATCACCTAAAATTTGTCTCTGTTCACAAACTCATCCTCGAAATACGACCCAGGAACCACCAGCCCAAGCTGCCGCTATCAGCCTGTGGTCATGGATTGTGCACATAATAAAATTACTTGGAGTGGAGTGACATGCAAGCCTTTGCCAAGAAATATCATTAAAACAATACTGTAATGATTGATGAATGAATGATGATGTGGTGTACTGTTTATGTAGCGCAGTTGCGCAAATGTGCAGCAGAAAAGAAACAAATGTTTCTGGATAGATTTTTAGCTGCCCTCCTCTCCTCCCTTCCTTTATGTCAGCGGGTATCCCATAGAAAGCTGCTTTAACAGTACATGTAAAAATGAAGTGTTTGCTTTTTTTTAGTTCATATTTATATTTAGTGCTGTATTATTTTAGTAAAATTAAGTCTTTCACATACTTTGTTTTATATTTAGTGATATAAACAAAACACATTAAAAGTTAAATATAGTTCATAGTGATGGAGAATGGATTAATTCTATTGGATCCTATTCTATATTAATTTCTATGGGGGAAAAAATTAATTGATGTACGACCAAATTTGGTGACTGACGACCTGAACTTAGGAACAAATTATGTTTGTGAACTGCGGTTCCACTGTATATGATTCTTTGGGGCAGTTCATCTCTGGTAAAACAAGAGATTATATCAAGAATTGTATACCATACAGTCCAAACTTAGCCCAAACTTGACCTATACTGCAAGGACGTTAAGAGTAGGCCATGAATGGACTTTTAAACAATACATTGTGCCAAGGGGATTGTCTGTCTTTTAGGATACTACATACAGTATCCCTTCAACCAGACTGTGCTTAGAAAATTCACTGTCCTTCCTGCCAAAGTAAAAGATTCTTGGTCATGTTTTAGCAGATTTATTAGACTAAGTGTCACTAAAAAGGTGATTATTTTAAAATCTTCTCATAACTTTATCCCCCACAAACACTCCACCCACAGCAAAACCAGGACAAATGTTGCATTGTAGCCATAGAAATCTTTAAACAGCTTATGATGATCCTGAGTGAAAGGTTTTAGGCGACTACAGATAGTTTGTAATAGCTGTTATTTATGGATTCTTACAATGTGAGAAAGCTTTCTTGATTGAGCTGCTTATCTGCAAAGAAGAAATCCCTATCCTCAAGTGATATGACCCAGTGTGGCTTGAAACTTAATTAATGAGCCACAGTTAATAAAGACAATTAATACTGTAAATAAACACTTAAACAATGACCTTGCAAGAAATGCCTCAAATTGTCCTACATAGTCTACATAGGATTTAAACATGACCAGACAGAAAAAGTTATTTACTATATGTATTTTTTTTAAACAAATAGTCACTTAGCTAAATATGAAGTACATTGTTAATAATAATTTATGCCAGCAAACCCACTCAGTCCCTTTAGTGATTTCTGGTTACTGTTCCACAGTGGCAACCATGGATTGAAAAAAAAGGAAAAAAAAAAACAGCCTTTTCTCAAATAACTAATTAACTTGGAGAAGAGAAAATAATAAACAGAGCACTCTGGCTGGGGAGAGACAGGAAAAGGCTTAGTGGGGCGTGGGTTCCACTGGGTGTTTATAACAATCTGCTTGCTAACAGCCCTGGAGAACTGAATGACTTTGAGATGGTGTCCTCCACATTCCCACAGAAACAGATTTAGCGTATGAGCACTGTCAGCATTCATGAAGTTCCTCACAGTGCTAAAGATTTGCATTTCACAAAGCATAGTACATCACACAGGCAATGCTAGAAATTTTTTTTTCTGTAACAAAAAAAAGAAGTACATATTCAATGTATGTACATTAAGTCAATAAGATATACAGAGATAAACAGAGTATATACTGTACCATGATAAATGAATTAAATGAGAACTATTCTGAGATGGGTTTACTGTACAATCCATATTCAAAAACAGATGTCCCCACACAACATTGAATACATTGCCTTCTGGTAAAATGACCTTGTGGTAAAGGAAAAAATTCTGTTCATTGGAGAGAACATGTATTCTTTTGTTAATGCAATGTTCTCTTTATCTGATGAGCAAATAATATATGTGAATGTGAGAGCATTGTGTGATTATATATGATAATATGAAAAATATGAATAAGCTATCTCAAAGAAATAAACATAAAATTAGGAATATAATGGAATGTATTGGTTGAGTAATTAGGAAAAAAATGTATGAAAATGCATTTTTTCATGCATTCAAAATTTAGTATTAACTTTAAAATGTATTTAATAATAATTGTATTATTATTATTATTATTATTATTATTATTATTATTATTATTATTATTATTATTATTCCCTTTTAATAATTAAAGTGGCTTGCCAAATCAACACTGTTTGCCCACAAGAGTTCAAATCTTTTATTTTCTCAGCAACACTATTAGAAACATTGCACACTCTTGAGTCCACACAGCAGAAAGCACTGGTCTGTCACTGCTCCATTTAAACAAGCTCAGCATGCTGAGAAGTATACAGTGGTGTCAAGTTGCCTGAGCTGATCCAACACAACAAGCCTGTGGATTACTCTAAGCTGATTTGCCCATAATTTCCTCTGCCAGCAGACGGGGGAAAGCACAATCCAGCTTCTCATGCTTAACTCTTAGCTTCAGTCTCGCACGGGCATCTTGAGGAATCACTGGGAGAAGCAATGTGTCAGCTATTAAACCAAATCACTTTGACCAAGCCTAGTGCAGACTTTTTCTCATGGCAATACCAAAGAATTGAAATAGTGAAGATGCAATGCAAATAATAAACACTGGAAGGTGGATCAGTTATTAAACAATAATGAAAGAAATATCCTTCAGATGAATGGTGCTTACTTCAGAAAGTACTGTACAGGTCTGGAGATGCCCAGTTGGTTTGTATTGCATTTGACACCCAAATGCATATACAGTATAAGGGGTATAAGGCAGTGGTGCTATTTGTACAGTATCTGTGCATGTGTTTCGTGCTCTGAAAACTGCATACAACAAATTCATATATCTGTATTGGATTTAAGTGGATGTGATCTAAGACTGATTTTTATTTTTTATTATTATATTATTTTATAAAACAACGTATAAAACAAATGAAACAAAAGAATCCAGGAAACACAGGGAAACAGCACAAATGCAAGTATCAGCTCAAGTTCATAATTAAAGTCTCAAGTGTTCATTAAAGACAAATGTAAGGCTGTTTTATTATATATATGAAAAAAAAACAGAAATTAACTTATATCGTAATTTAGTTTTAATTCGATCCTGTGGGATTCCAGGCCTGATGGACATCTTTTCTTATTTAGAATTCCTGTGACCCCTTTTGCCAAGCTTTAAAAAATATATATTAAAAATAATAATACTGTCTAAAAAGAATTGGGTATATCCTATCTGTATCTGTTGTATATAATATGTTTCTTTCCTAATATATACAGTATTGTAGTCTCAACAAAACAGTTGTTGTAACATAAATGTTATAAAAATATATTCCAGAAGCCAGTATAATCTATTTCTTGTATTGTGTCCTGTCTTCCCATGTGGGAAGCAGTAATGACAGCACACCTGTCTCTATATTGTGTCTACTCAGTGTGTGTCTGTATGTGATTTTCCCTGCTTTATTCCTTTGAAGTGGCAGGGTAGGTAGGGGTAAATCTCATGGATGTGAACCATCAAAGCACCTCTGACATTGATGAGGCAGGTTTTCTTTTATATTGATGCTTGTCAGACAGTTTTCAGTGTCTGGGACCTGTTTGCAAAAATGAGCAGAAAATTTGGGGCACAAATAATAGTTATTGGACTCTTGTGAGGAACGAGCTGTTCTATTGTTTTGATTGTGCATGTCACGGTTGACACTGGGCTGTTTAGTCTGCTGACAAGTAGTCAAAGCTTAACATGATAAGCACATCATACATCATTACATCACACCCTCTCTTAGACATCCCTTTGTGTGGGGTGACATGAAAGGATTCAGATTGCAGTATTTGGATTAAGGTCTCTAAAATTATAATACTGGATCAGCTGCTTATAAGATTAAGGTTTTCTCTTGTATAAAAAAACTGATCAGGGGCGTTTGTAATTAACAAAGAAGTCAGTGCACAAAGACACCTCCTACCACACATCTTTTCTTGAATGTGTGTGAGTTTGTGTGTGGGAGAGAGTGCTTGTGTCTCCAACAAAAGTACAGAGCTGTTTCTCTCTCCCGTTGATTATTTTAATGGAAATGCTTCACTGTGGCATTTGTGCCAACTTATCAGGGGGAAGTGGCTGACTGTGAATCTGTCTCAGTTGCAGAGGTATTGCTGTGCAGGGAGAATGCAACACCTTTTTTTGAGCCCAACACAAAAGCCCTGCAGTGGAACTGTGAGTGACAGATAGCGAGCACACCCTGCCACTTTACACAATCCCATATACTGTACATGCACTTAGACGTACAAGGCCCTTTACTGTTGGTCTGATAACATGCACCAATGTTATTGAACTTGTGTGTTTAAAATAGTAACAAATAGCTGTGCAAAGAAATGAAATGGATCAGTCTAGAAGAAGGAGAGCAGAAATTTCAAGCTGTGGAAAATTTTGTATGGAACTGTTAGAAGAGTGAAAATCTTTTTTTAATTATATATGCGAATTGTCTGAAGAGGATGTGAAATTAATACAAAAAATATTTTTAAATTGTGTGTGTGTGAATGCAGTTGCATTGCAACACAATGCAACTGCACTGTATAACAGTAGCTAATACTAGCATGCAGTTAATTAGAAAGTAGGATTTCAGTAGTCAAGCATTAATTTGCATGGTTATTAGTTTTACCAATTTGTTTCACAGTTGACAAAACTGTCAAAATAAACAATAGCAATCCAATTATAGTATTGTTCATCAGTTTTACACACAGGTCCTAATATACTCATGGTAATCAATTTACAAGCATGAAACCAAATTTCATAAAGTTTAATAATTACATTTTAAATATTACAGACAATGTTAAGAATTTTAATGAAATTGATATATTTTTTTGTGTTTAAAGCTAAAAGGAAAACCTTTAAAATAATCTTTAAAATCTATAAAGTATTTGTTTTATTTTAATCAATATATAAATGTTATTATATTTATGTTTGCAACCCTTTTATAAATGTACACTTCACAGATCCACTTCAACCCTTACCAATATAAAGTGATTACTGAAAGTGGGTGAAAGAGAAAAGTCTACTTTTGAATCCTTGTTTTTAAGCCCAAGCTACTTCCAATGAATTTGAATTACAAAGTTGCTGACAGCACAAGTTTAGTTGGAAAAAGTGCCTAACCTGAGGGCATTGCTCAAACATCTTTGTCAACCTCATTCTGAAAAAGCAAGGATAAATCAGGTGGAATTGAAACCAGTTAAGTCAGTGACTGCCAGCGGCACTGAATGACACATTGTAACCTAAGTGGATCAAACCTAAACGTTTGAGCCATAATCTTTACACAGTCTAGCATTAATTGGTTTTTGGAAATGCAAATGACAGCAAGGTCCTACTTATTTAAAATGCTTTTACTGTATACTTTCACTTTTCCTATAGAAACATTAACATAGTCGGTAGGTTCAAATCAATGTTTTTTGCTCAGTCATATGTAATGAGTTGAAATTGAATATAATAATACAAAACTACTGTTGAATTCTCACATATTACTGAAAGTTTTGATAAATTTTCCAGACAGTAATTCACTGTCTGGCCACTAAATAAATGAATAAATAAATAAATAAATAAATAAATTAATTGCAGACTTTTATTTTGTTCAAGTGATTACAGCACATAATGTGGTTGCCAGTTCATGTGTAAAAATAATTCTTCTAAGAACCAATCAATTTGAGTTCTGGAAAATGTCTGTGACATCAGGGAGAAAAAAAAAAACTCAATGTGATGTGATAACCTAGTCATTCAGGTTGTCGGCTGACTTCATTTTATTGTCACATAAAGTTGCTGAGCCTAGACCTGATCAATTGAAGCAAAGCCAGATCATAGCACTGACTCCAGAGGTTTTTATTTTTGTTATTATTATTATAATTATAATTTTTTTTTTTTTTACAGTTGCCACTATGCGTGATGAATGCTTTACTTCATGTGCTTCCCTTTTTACCCTGAATTTCAAATCACTCTGGAATTCGATCAATCATTAGACTACATGATTATTTTCGAATACTCCATAGTCCATTCTTTATGATAACTAGCAAGTTAAAGATTAGACTCACTAACACAGTAAGTGGTTTTCTCCTAGCCAAACATGTGTGTATGCAAATGCTCTTACGTTCACTATTAAATATAGATATGAAGTTTAAAAAACATATATATTTTCTTTGTAAACCAAGCGTTTAAGTGATCTCCAATCAGTTAAAAAAATTGTTCTGGGTTATTAATGCATTGGACAGTTCTTACCCCAATATGATGCTTTTATTTATATCATGGTATTATTATTTTTTTTTCTTGATGTAGACCAATAAAAACGTGTCGGGTTACTTAGCTGTAACCCTGTTCCCTGATAAAGCGGAAACGAGATGCTGCGTGAAAACGCTATGGGAACATCTCTTTGTTCTCCGGTTGTAAAGCCTGTGTCAAAACCACCGAATACTTCGGGTTATAACCTCTGCCAGGCATGACGTCACCGAATAAGGTGCACCTGCAGGTTATAAATAGGAGTAAACCGGAAACATCCTCAGATCAATTTTGTCTGAAGGACGTCCAGGTTGTGTAGCGTGTGCGCACAATAGCCAAGGAGGTCTCAGACCTAGCTCTGGGATGCTGACTCAAGGATCCACGAGCCCGGAGTAGCATTGACATCCAGACTATAAAATCTAACAAACGTGTGTGGAGAGGACCAGCCTGCCACATCACATACCTGCTGCAGGGGGACGCCTCTTGCCAGAGCAATTGATGAGGCAATCCCCCTGGTTGAATGAGCCCTGATTCCCAGAGGCAAAGTGTGCCCACGCGCCTCATAGGCTAGGGCAATAGCTTCTCTTACCCAGTGTGTCAGAGTCTGTCTAGTGGTGGCCGCCCCCCGGTTGCGACCCCCATGGCAAATAAAGAGCTGCTCTGACTTACGCCACTGGCTAGTGCGGTGGACGTAAATCCGAAGAGCACATACTGGACACAGTAAGTGAAGTCTTTCCTGCTCCGGAGCTGTGAAAGGCGGAGGACAGAAGGCTTCGAGAACGACTGGGTGCATGGTCGAGAATGGAACCTTGGGAAGATAGTTCGGGTGAGCAGAATAGCTTTGACTAGCCCAGGGGCAAAGTCTAGGCAGGGTGGGGCGACTGACAGAGCCTGCAGACCCCAATCTTCTTCAAAGAAGTAACTATCTTAAGAGACAGAAGCCTGACAGGCGCTGACTCTAGTGGTTCGAAAGGGGTGTCAGCCAGGCCTTCGAGTACGATAACTACGTCCCATGAAGGGACCGTCGCTCTAGTGGGTGGCCTCAACCGTTTAGCTCCACGAATAAAACGGGCAACTAAATGGTGCTTTTCCACAGAAACCCCATCGGTCAGAGCATGCCGAAATAGCGGGTATGTATGCTCTGAGAGTACTAGGGCATAAGCCAGAGGATAACTTTTCTTGCAGAAACTCCAGCACTGAAACAATCTGGCAGTGGACTGGGTCTACATGTGTTACTATGCACCAACTTTCAAATACACTCCATTTGAGGGCATAAGTTCTTCTAGTGAAGGGAGCCCTGGTACTTAAAATGGTTTCAATTATGCTGGCTGGAAGACCAGCATCTCTTAGTTGGTCCCCTTCAGGTGCCAAATGTGAAGGTTCCAGAGCTCGGGCCGGGGATGAAGTATTGTCCCCAGCGCCTGAGACAGAAGATCCCTCCTCACTGGAATCACTCAGGGTGAGCCGTCAAGGAGATATATTAGATCCTAGAACCACACTCTGGTCGGCCACTGGGGCGCTATCGATAAGAGGCGCAATCCCTGTTGACAGACCCTCACGAGGACTCCTGGGAGCAGAACTATCAGAGGAAACGCATAAAGGCGTAATCTGGGCCACGTGTGGGCCATGGCGTCCAGACCCAGGGGAGCTGGAGGAGTCAGAGTAGTAAAGGGGACATTGTGCTGCCTATTGCCAGGCGAAGAGGTCCACCTATGCTATCTAAAATCTTTCCCAGATTTGACTGACTACTTTGGGGTGGAGTTTCCAGTCCCCATGTGTCACAGCTTGTCTGGATTGCAAGTCCGCTCCTACATTCATGTGTCCCGGAATGTAAATCGCTCTGAGGGACAGGAACTTGTCCTGTGCCCAAAGCAGAACTTGGTGCGCTAGCTCTTTCAAGCGGCGCGAGCACAGTCCACCCTTGCGATTTATGTACGAGACTACCACAGTGTTGTCCACCCGCACTAGGACATGGTAGCCTTTCAACTGCTGGAGGGAGTGCTTCAGGGCCAGAAACAGAGCCATCATTTCAAGGCAATTGGTGTGCCATGCGAGAAGATGACCTCTCCAGCTCCCTTGTGCTGGACGGCCTCTGGGGATTGGCCCTCTGGGGATTGGCCCTTGAGTGAAATCCCCTGGCTCTTAGCCACAACTGAAAACGCCCTCATGTGCAGAAGGCCCAAAGGTATCAACGTGGACGCAGCTGCCATGAGACCTAAAGATCTTTGAAAGTGATGGAGTCACTTTCTGGCCTAGTTTGATTTCCTTCAGGGTGTTGGAGGATGGGTTCAACACAAGTGGGAAACAGCTGTGCCCACCTTGTGATCGAATCCCATGTGACACCCAAATATGTTGTCCTCTAAACAGGAAAGAGAACACCTTTTGTGGCGTTGAGTCTCAATCCTAAAGAATGGAGATGAGCTAGGATGACATCCTGATGTTGAAGCGCTAGCTATTAGGACTAAGCTAGGATCAACCAGTCGTCTATACAATTCAGAATACGGATGCCGTGGAATCATAGAGCCAGAGCTGCATCCGTGCATTTTATATGTGCGGGGTGACAGGGCTAGGCCAGATAGAAGGACCCGATACTTATAAGCTTCGCCCCCAAAAACAAACCTCAGGAACCTGTGTAGTGGCAATATTTCTATATGAAAATATGCATCATTCAGGTTGACCGTCACAAACCAAACCTATGGTTGAATTTGAGAAACAATCATTTTGGCTGTCAACATTTTGATGTTCAGCCCAAGAAGATGTAAAATTGGACGCAACCCCCCATCTCTCGTCTGGCAGGGGAACATGATCTATGGCCCCTCTTCCCTTTTGGGTGGCCAACAGACTCCTGAGCGCGGCAGGGGAGAAACCTCACAGAGGTCTGCTCGTAGAGCTTCGCCTCCCGAACCTAGTGGCGGCGGTGTTTACAGCATCCCCAAAGAAGCCGGAAGGCGAGAGGGGGGGCATCAAGGAGGAATGCCCTTGAGGTTAAATCACAGATGTCTCTCCATGGCGACCGCGGCAGCCATAGAACGGCTGATAGCACGAGTCGTCTGCTTAGTGGCACAGAGAAATAAATCTGTGGCTCGGCGTCATCAATAGACCCGCCAGTACTCAGAACTCTTAGCAGGTGAGCTTGGTATGCCTGCAAAACCGCCATGGTGTGCAGGGCAGCACCAGCCTGACCCGCTGCCTGAAAAGCTTTCCTCACCAACAAAGATGTTAGTCTACATGGCTTGGTGGTCAGTGTGGGCTTTTTCAGGGAGGATGAGCTCCCAGGAGAGAGATAGCTCGCAAGCGTCTCTTCAATCTGGGGTATCATCATAAAACAGGGGATGAATAAGGCTTATTCCATGAAAAAGTTAACTCGTCATGGAGGTCGCCAAAAAAGAGCAGGAACCCTGGTTGAGGCCCCTCCCCTGGCCACCCAACACAAACCTGTCGTCTAACTTTGAGTGCTTGGGGATTTTTTTGTATTAATTAATTAATTAATTGATTGATTGATTAATTGATTCATTATTTTTTATTATTTTATTTATTTATTTATTTTTGTGGCGGGAGAGGAAATCCGTTCGCCCTTTTCACAAAAAGCGCCGGAGCGCATTTGAGAAGCGGACGCTAAAACTTCCTGATCCGGGGAGAGCGCGAGAGAAAGGGGGAAATACCGTCTCATACGCACGCGAGCCCCAAGAATGTGCCGCAGCTGCCGGTTTCTTTTTAAAGCAAGCGAGCCGCGCGCGAAGTGCCTTAATAGGGAGATCACAATGCTTGCACTTTCCTTGAAACCCAAGCACTCAAGAAAAAGTCGTGGAGATCGCCCTCTGAAAGAAATCACATGGAGGCATGCTTCTCTCAACCAACTCTTGCCATTATCGGTAAGTAAAGTTTTTATTTCCTACCATGATTCTGTTGCACGCACACACACACACACACACACGCAAACACAAAGTGGTCCGGAAGACAAAAAGATCTGAGGATGTTTCCGGTTCACTCCTATTTATAACCTGCAGGTGCACCTTATTCGGTGACTTCATGCCTGGCAGAGGTTATAAGCCGAAGTATTCTGCGGTTTTGACATACACAGGCTTCACAACCGGAGAACAAAGAGATTTTCACGCGAGTGTAACTTTTGAAGGGGAACTTAATATGGCATAAGTACATATAGCACGCACAAAAGTTTTTGCTTTTTCCTAGCATTATGGAATCCTTGAGAGATTAACTTTGGGAGAAAATATGGTTGCTATAATACTTCACCACATGACGGGCAGCATCAGTATTGTGTTTGATCCCAACCTAGCGCAATCCATGCTGGATTAGTTTAACAAAGTACAAGTATTATTCCCAGAGGAGATTCCATCTTCAGCTCAGTTATATTATTACAGTGTTTCATGAGACTATTTGGTTTACACTAACTGTGCACAATTACAGATTTATGGAAACACCAATCATTGCCTGTGTGGGCAGTTGATTTTTAAAGCTAAACACTAAATCTAACATGAGGATAATGATATTTTGTCACACAGAACAGATACACAGATAATGCTTTTTGTGTAATTGCCAGGGTTAGAAAAAGTTACAACTACTGTGACTAGTTGAGTTTTTGGGAGGTTGTAGGTTCAAAATTGTGTGCAAGAACCAGCTAAAATTTTGTGTCCACAGTGTTGCTTGATTCATGGCTATCATTTATGTATGTACGATGAATATCAGTCTAGATGACTTATCT